>OY992886.1:109226275-109233775 GCA_963921405.1 Cepaea hortensis
CAGGCGATGTAGGAGGCAGGCTGACAAGGAAAGATGGTCAGACAGACAAGGACAGATAGTCAACCGGACAAGGAAAGATGGTCAGCCAGACAAGGACAGATGGTCAGCCATTCAAGACAGATGGTCATCCAGACAAGGAAAGATGGTCATCCAGACAGGACAGATGGTCAGCCAGACAAGGAAAGATGGTAAGCTGGACAAGGAAAGATGGTCATCCAGACAAGGACAGATGGTCAGCCAGACAAGGAAAGATGGTCATCCAGACAAGGACAGATGGTCATCCAGACAAGAACAGGTGGTCATCCAGACAAAGAAAGATGGTAAGCTAGACAAGGAAAGATGGTCATCCAGACAAGGACAGATGGTCAGCCAGACAAGGAACGATGGTCATCCAGACAAGGAAAGATGGTCATTCAGACAAGGACAGATGGTCATCCAGACAAGGATAGATGGTCAGCTAGACAAGGAAAGATGGTCATCCAGACAAGAACAGGTGGTCATCCAGACAAGGATAGATGGTCATCCAGACAAGGATAGATGGTCATCCAGACAAGAACAGGTGGTCATCCAGACAAGGATAGATGGTCATCCAGACAAGGACAGATGGTCAGCCAGATAAGGACAGATGGTCATCCAGACAAGGATATATGGTCATCCAGACAAGGATATATGGTCATCCAGACAAGGACAGATGGTCATCCAGACAAGGACAGATGGTCAGCTAGACAAGGAATCGACAATATTAACTGATTCTGTGCCAAACAAACAGCATATTTGGACCAAACCTGGTGCACAATCAAGTGAACAAGTAATATAATGTACATTTCCGTTTCCTAAGCAGTGACATTGCGGAAGATACCAAGAAACAAAACAAATATCACCATGAACCTACTATGACGATTTATCGTCCATCTATTCAAATGGCAGATCACATTTGGCGATGTATCATCCATTGGCATTGAATTAGTTAATTTTGTTGTCTGTAATCAGTGCCCGCCGGTCTCCCTGGTGTAGAAGGTTAACGTCTTTCTTCGTAATCCCTATATTCTAGTGAGTAACGCAGCTGCGCGAGAATCGGCAGCGGTTCGCGCCGCGCTGGTAATTACGGGGGTATGTGAGCCGGTCGCTCAGAAAGCAATGGCAGACTACTGAGCGTAATCTCGCCTAGTACATCAACAACAGCTGAAAAATGCCGGTGTTGACTGTAACGTTCTAACAGAAATACGAATTGCAAACAATTAGGTACATTAAGCTCCTGCGAAAAGAAGAGACATACTAGACACAGACACAATGTACATACCTTACAAAGAACTCCTTCTTACACAGGTGAAAACAAAGTGTGACTTATCCAAAATCAGAAACAATCAATAAATATATAATACTGATGTATTAAAATAAAACAATAACCATTATAGGACAACAAAGCAAGACAGAGTTTCGGTTCTAAGAACCCCTGTCAAGGACAGGACAACACAAAAAGATAAAAAGCGAAATAAAACACAAAATCAAATTAACCACAGCTTCTTATTGACATGCGGGAAACGGAAATGGAGGTTTAAACCAGTTTAGAAAGGCGCTCTTGGGCTACAAAATGTTGTGTTGCCAAATGGTGTGCAAACACAAACATTTATGCCCTGAAATCAGTGCCCTGAACTGGGTCTTACACACAAGTATTCACACGCGTACATACTAAGTGACTCCATGAACATGCTCAAGAAGTCCCAGACCGACCTCGTACGACATGAGTGGCTGGACTCACTGAGCTCATCATAGCTAGTCCAGCTAACTTTTAGCTATGTACCAGGGCACTCTGACGTGAAAGGCAACGTGCGACCCAATAGTTTGGCGGATATGGTGATGATCCAGGAGGCAAGAGCAATGGATGGGCCAGACATCATCAGAGCTGTAAGTGATTAAATTATTAAAGTATTAGAGTATGGAATAGATCAAGTCACCACACTGCTGAACTCATTATACGATACCGGACATATACCTTTTGAATTATGCAATAATTCTGAATTTATTGCAATCCCAAAGAAATCAGGAGCCTTGGAATGTGAACAACATAGAACAATTAGTATAATGAGTCACATCACAAAGATTTTGCTAAGAATTATCATGCAAAGAGTGAGGAAGAAAATACAACCTGAAATAGGGGAAGAACAATGTGGGTTTGTAAAAGGAAAGGGTGCAGTAAATGCTGTGTATATGCTGCGTTCAGTTATTGAACGTTCTATAGAAGTAAACAAAGATATACATCTTTGCTTTATTGACTACACAAAGGCTTTCGATAGAGTAAGACATGTAAACATGGTAGATATGCTTGTAGATCTACAAATTGATGGGAAAGACATTAAACATAAACAACATGTATTGGAAACAATAATCTGCCATAAGGATTGATATTGAAGTGGGACAATTTCAGCTTATTAAGAGAGGTGTTGGGCAGGGATGTGTAATGTCTCCAGATCTTTTTTCCCTATACAGTGAAAATATTTTCAGAAATGTAGAAGATATAAATGTAATCAGCATTGGAGGACGAAACATCAATAACATTAGATATGCAGATGATACATTATTGATTGCAGACAATGAGCAGGATCTGCAACAGTTAGTAGATGCTGTTGTTGCACACAGTGAATTAAATCGTAAAAAGACAGATTATGGTCGTCACTAGGAAGAACGAAATACCACAATGTAATATACAAGTAAATGGAAATATTCTTCAACAAGTGAATCGGTACAATTATCTCGGAACAGTCATAACATCTGATGGGAGATGCCTTGAAGAGATTAGAACAAGAATCGCCATGGCGAAAGTAGCCTTTAGCAAGATGAAAAACATTTTGACCAATAAAAAGATGTCAATTGAAACGAGAAAAAGAGTATTGAGGGGTTACCTAGAGCCTATTCTTTTGTAAGGATGTGAAACTTGGACAATGAGCAGTCAAGCTGAAAAACATCTGATGGCTGCAGAAATGTGGTTTATGAGGAAAATGCAAAGAATACCATGGACAGACAGAAAAACCAATGAACAAGTACTACATGAGACAAATGAAAATCGTAAACTGATTAGAGAAATTAGACGTAGACAGTCAAAATTATTTGGACATGTTATGAGAAGAAATGGATTAGAGAACTTGGTGACTACTGGCAAGATCGAAGGGAATAGACCTAGAGGAAGACCGAGAAGTAAATACCTGGATGGCTTGGCCACATGGCATGGTCGAGACAGGAACACTGAGCTGATCCAGGACACTGGTGATCGAGTGAAATAGCGAGTCATGACCGCCCACGCTTTCCGGCATGGCACATGATTATTAAATTTGCCATTGCTTTCTGGACGACCGTCCCTCGAACTATGTAAACACGGAAACTACAATCAATATGATTTACAGTCACACGATTTATTGCCTGGCATATTTCATGCATTGTGTCAGGTGTATTCTGTAGACCATATGGAGTGAATACATGAAGGCTCAACCTAAGTTGAAATACTTAAAACACGGTGTATGAGATTATACATTGTGTTCGCCACCACTTCGCCATTGATGCCGACCAGAGTTTAATACTGGATACCGAATGACCCAGTTTCCCTTGCAGAGATGTCAACAGCAAACAGTGTAGAATTCAAGATGTCAGATCTGGTCTTTGTGTGAATAAATGCATCAACAAGTAAACAATACAACAGACAGTAAACGACCATGTTACACACCATAGATGCACTAGGCACATGGCAAGCGACCCACACATGTATAGACCCACTGGCTGTCCTTGGGACACGCGGGTAGCCTTTACTTCCCAAGACGTTTCCAGGTGCCAATTTCCGGATGGGTCGACCTGGGAGCGCACGTTCCAAGTTGGTTGGCATTTGAACTCATATCAACGGGATGGACAGACAAGAGTGCTAGCCACAACACATTTCAATCAATCAATCAATCATGTGCCATGCCGGAAAGCGTGGGCGGTCATGACTCGCCATTTCACTCGATCACCAGCGTCGTAGATCAGCTCAGTGTTCCTGTCTCGTCCATGCCATGTGGCCAAGCCATCCAGGTATTTTCCTCTCGGTCTTCCTCTTGGTCTGTTCCCTTCGATCTTGCCAGTTGTCACTAAGTTCTCCAATCCATTTCGTCTCATATCATGTCCAAAAAATGTTGACTGTTTACGGTACAGTGGCGGCGAAGTGATGTGTCTATTCTTTGGGGAGACGCTGTTTGGTGTTTTCCTGTGGATTATGTGATGTTATTTCGTATTTTTTTAAAATTGAAAGTGTTCAAAAGAAGCCACGGAAGGCAGGTGGTGGATGAAATTTTGAGGGCAGCAGACAGATATTTGTTGCTTATGGTCTCAAGTTTCGCGACGGCAGGCAGAGGATCTCATTCGTGAGACAACAGCTGCTGTCAAATGACCAGTACGGTTACTGCCATAGAGGAAAGCAACGACAAACTACCTCTTTAAAAATGCCTAGTACATTATGATTCGCCTTAAGACTGATCATCGCAAGACAAGGACAGAGACATTAAAATTAGCAACAACACATTTACGGCTCCCCAAAGTTTAGTACTGGACAATAAATTACCCAGACTGCCCGGTAGAGACGTAGTGAACAGAGTGGAGAATTGGAGATGTCAGATCTGGTGTGTGTGTGTGTGTGTGTGTGTGTGTGTGTGTGTGCGCGCGCGCGCACGAGCTGTGCTGTAATGTCTGTCTCCCTGACATACTCCGTGGCTCCTGAACTTAAGGCTTTCATGATCGATTATCATTCCGTTTCCGGAACGAGCGGACACGTCTCTCAACTAGGGAGTGGACTCTTGCTCTTAAATTAAAGCGTTTGTGGCAGACTGAATGGCGGAGAGGCGAGTCCGACATGGAGGTTTGTTGTGACTGGTCAGCTGTTGTTTAATATGTGGGAGGATGTATACACGTTATGGGTGGTGTTAGGTCATTCAGCTCTGACAGGAGACGACCGGTGTTCAACCAACATCAGCTATAACGGTGATAGAATGTTCTACTGGATCACTCCTGCCAGAGATGAAGGGACTATATAAATATAGAGCTATAGTGCGCTCACAAATGTTTGCCTCAGAATTAAAATCCAAACTTAGTAACCAACTACGAGAAAATGATGACATTTAGTCTATACTCAATATTTTGGTCTGGAGATTGTATAACAGATCTCATTGCTTGTTCATATGCCGTATATAATTTACGGGTCAGGCATCAAGCGCATATTATGAAATGTATTACATCTTCATATGGAAATAGTATTCAATAAAGTTTCTTCTCCGTGGTACTCGGGAAATCATGTATGGAGAACTAGCCACAGGGAAGAGGTAAACCGGAAGACCCCAAATGCGATATTGGGATATGTGTAAACAAGATATGAAAACCCTTGGCATAGATCCAGACACGTGGGAAAGAGATGCAACAGACAGATGTTCCTGGAGAAGTGATGTACGAAACGGACTGGTTCTCTTCGAGCGCAATCTTATCCAGCAAACTGAGGATAGGTTGCACAGGCATAAAATGCAGTCACTTACTGCTGGACCTGCCTCATCTTACAGATGCGGAAATTGTGATAGAGATTATAACTCTCGCATTGGACAATACAGTCCTCAGTGGCGCTGTCAGGTGATCCACAGAGGCACAACTCTATATTCCTACAGGACTGAAAGAGGCCTACTATGTGATCATAGACCCAGCTCTGCGAGTGGCTGTTGAAATCGCCACACACAATCATTTTTTTTCTTTTAATGGTAGCGTGTCCAGTGCCTGTGGGCGGTCACTTGGACAGTAGTAATTGATCAGTTGTAGGTCTGTATTACCTGTCTTAAGTATAAGTGTCTGATACTCAGCCCCTTCCATGTAGACTTCGATTTGGGAAGCAGTGATGCTTTTTTTTACAAGGATCAGTATCCCACCTTTTCGCCTGTCCTTTCGGTCAGATCGGTAACACTGGCAGCCTCTGATTTTGAAGTCTATATTTTCGTTGAGGTGAGTTTCTTGCAAGCAACATACGCTTACGTTTTCTTGGTCCAAGATGTTTTCTAATTCTATCTTTTTTGTTATTGCTGACTCCCTCCGCATTCCAGTGCATTATTTTTTTTTAAGTCTTTGTTTAGTATGGCCAGCCGTTCTTTTTTCAGGTCCCCTGGTTCCACATGACATCTTAGAAGGACCTCCAGTTATTGTGGTTGGACCCTTTCGAGACATAGGGCCCGGCACTGCACCTGCCTGATGGTCCAAAGCAGGGCGAGCACCATAACATTTAGCAGTAGTCGACATATTCCATTTTGCGTGATTGCGTGGCATCCTGATTTCTGTGGTGCTCCTCCTGGCTGGTTGCCTGTCTTCAGCACCTGAGACAGAGATGTAACCACAGCTCCCAGGCATCAGTTAGTGAATGTAACCACAGCTCCCAGGCATCAGTTAGTGAATGTAACCACAGCTCCCAGGCATCAGTTAGTGAATGTAACCACAGCTCCCAGGCATCAGTTAGTGAATGTAACCACAGCTCCCAGGCATCAGTTAGTGAATGTAACCACAGCTCCCAGGCATCAGTTAGTGAATGTAACCACAGCTCCCAGGCATCAGTTAGTGAATGTAACCACAGCTCCCAGGCATCAGTTAGTGAATGTAACCACAGCTCCCAGGCATCAGTTAGTGAATGTAACCACAGCTCCCAGGCATCAGTTAGTGAATGTAACCACAGCTCCCAGGCATCAGTTAGTGAATGTAACCACAGCTCCCAGGCATCAGTTAGTGAATGTAACCACAGCTCCCAGGCATCAGTTAGTGAATGTAACCACAGCTCCCAGGCATCAGTTAGTGAATGTAACCACAGCTCCCAGGCATCAGTTAGTGAATGTAACCACAGCTCCCAGGCGTCAGTTAGTGAATGTAACCACAGCTCCCAGGCATCAGTTAGTGAATGTAACTAACGCTCCCAGGCATCAGTTAGTGAATGTAACTAACGCTCCCAGGCATCAGTTAGTGAATGTTTCTAGTTGATCTGCCGTTTTGTTAGTTCTTCTTCGCGTTTCTGAACCACACAACAATGCCAATGTAACATTGGAATTAAACATCCTAAGATTGTTGCTAACTTCCTTCGACTTCCACACATTTCCTAGTGCTATGATATCTGCTCTTGCCTTTTGCATTCTTATTTTAAGATTCGTAATCCATCTTATCGAGTTACAAATCAGCAGCAAGCGATTTGGTAGCATGGCGTCTTGTTTTGATTTGTAACTATAGTATGAGAGTCGGTCGTTCAGAAAGCAATGGCAAACCAAGAACTATTCTGCCATGTTTGTTTACATTGCTTCACCAATAGATGAGGTGAGGTTTAGCCAGCGGAGATGGACTTGATTTTTGTGCTCATGATCTCGCCAACTCCAAATGTCAGGTCCCCCATGTCCAGACACATTCTCACCTGCACCAAATGACAGGTCCGGCATGCCCAACCATATTCTCACCTGCTCCAAGTAGGAGTTCTGG
>OY992886.1:109238775-109256275 GCA_963921405.1 Cepaea hortensis
AGTTGGGCGAACGGTTAGGATGTTGCCCAGACAAGGGCCTGAGCCAGGTCAGAAGAGTGCTCTGTACTCTCCACTCGCTAAGGGAGAGAATGACTGGCCATTGCACTCAGGTCTAAAGCAATGTGATGGTCCTAACACTTCACATAACACAATGTGATGCCCATACACTTCAAATAATACAATGTCATGGTCCTAACACTTCACATAACACAATTTGATGGTCCTAACACTTCACATAACACAATTTGATGGTTCTAACACTTCACATCACACAGTAGAGTCCTGATGCGGGACTTTTCACAGTAACAGTTCACAGTATACCGCCGTGTTCTCTCACCAGACACTGTGTGAGAACCGCGGGTCTGTAGCCAACTGTCGTGCCCTCCCACCAGATACTGTGTGAGAACCGCGAGTCTTTAGCATACTGTCGTGCCCTCCCACCAGATACTGTGTGAGAACCGCGAGTCTTTAGCATACTGTCGTGCCCTCCCACCAGATACTGTGTAAGAACCGCGAGTCTGTAGTATACTGTCGTGCCCTCCCACCAGATACTGTGTGAGAACCGCGAGTCTTTAGCATACTGCCGTGCCCTCCCACCAGATACTGTGTGAGAACCGCGAGTCTGTAGTATACCGCCGTGCCCTCCCACCAGACACTGTGTGAGAACCGCGAGTCTTTAGCATACCGCCGTGCCCTCCCACCAGACACTGTGTGAGAACCTCGAATCTGCAGCACTGCATCTCTGTAATTATCCAAGAAGTTAGTTGATCCCTTACAAGACGTAGCAATCAACAGAAGCATTATTTAGCTGTTTGTACTTCCTTAGCAAGTTTACGATCAGTAGTTTGCCACTGCTTTCTGAACGACCGACACTCATACATTTATATGGAAATAACGCAATGTGGTCTGCTGCCAAATCGCCTGCAGATGTGTTTCGAACGCTGTATGCGATGTTACGAATTGTCACCCACAAGGGGCTACCTTCCCTACATATCCGGTAATTACTCAAGAACACCACCGCTAATTTTGTCATTTGCTTCTTCTTTCCTTGTTTCCTTCGTTTTATTTTTAATTTTCATGCATGCGATATATGTCAAAGGTACAACTTACGCAATCCCGGTGGCTCACAACACAACAAATGTATTTACTTCGCTGAGCTGGCTGTCTTCTTGCGTTCATCCATGACAAACGCCGACAAGGATTCACTTTCAGGTTAAATATGTTTTCTTTGTTTACAATGATTTCCAGGTTCGACATGTCCCTGGGGTCATGAGCCTGTTGTCACATGATATTACATGATATTACAGCTCACGTGTCGTGCTATCAAATTCTAAGCCAAACATGATACAAATATGGATTGGATGTGTCTTTCTGCCGCCCTCTCATGCCATCTATTAGCAACATCATCTTCGACAGCGAAAAAGCCATTCACATTCTGGTAATGTTTCCGGCCAAAGAAAATCTAACAGCACAATATATGTATGTGTGTATGCGTTTGAATTTTATTTATGTGTATGTGTGAATATGTGTGTGTGTGTGTGTGTGTGTGTGTGTGTGTGTGTGCGTGCGTGCGCGCGCGCGTCTGTGTGTGTGTGTGTGTGTGTGTGTGTGTGTGTGTGTGTGTGTGTAACATCACTATTATTATTGCCTTGCACAATCACTTAATGCCAGCCTTACAGGTTCTCTCTTTCACCACCTGCCCTGTCCCTTCCAACCTACACATAGCCCCAACAGTCCAGGGACGACTCCAGAGACGTTGCCAGAAGTAAGACGGTGATCCGGCCTCCTTGCAGCTTTCCCCCCATCGCCACTCACATCCTCTAGTACAGTGGTTCTCAACCTTTTTTGGCCCATGCACCCTTTTACCACATGTTCAAAATGTCATTCACCCCTTTCCGATATGCCCCTCCCCCCCCCTTTTTTTTACACACACCTATATATATATACACCAACACACTCATACAAATTTCAAGAAAGGGAGACGATCGCGTTTTGTGTGGTCCTGAAGCCTGTTTGAGTCTGCCACTTTTTTGGTCGTAATGTACCCCCCCCCCCCCCGAATACCCTAACCCCCCCACCGGTTGAGAACCACTGCTCTAGAATGTTCTGGCAGCTGCTCTTGTTGCCTTATCTCTAGGCCTGATAATGGTATGTGTAATTACAGCGTGTTTTCAGCTGTACATACTATCCGGTTAACGGACAATCCTCCTTAGTCGACTCCTAGTTACAACTGTCCTAAAGCACATACTAGTTAATGTTTAAAGAGGGGGGGGGGAGGGTCTCGAGGCGCCCGTGTGTATTCTTGCACACGTAACAAAATCCCCTGGAAATTGGAAATCGAAAAAAGAGTAGCCTAACGGCGCTGCCCAGGCAAATTTTCGAGTTAAAAATCTACCCAAAGTATTTCAGGATCTTCGCCGATGCTACGGAGTTCGTGCACTGAGCTGAGATTCTCCGGACTCAGGATTGAGTTAGGAGTAGAACGGAGCACTTATGGGTTACACCGGTGTGCCGGGATGTTGATCCGTCGACTAAACTAAACTAGACTAAGTTAATGTGTCGCTGTTTATAAAGGCATTCATGCATCCACTGATTTAGATACAATAGAATGTAATAGAAAATATAGAAAACAAGCTAAAATAAAATCAGAGAGACAAACACATAGTCACACAGATAGACAGACCGAAGGACGGACGAACTAGCGGGGGTGGATAGACAATGATACACATAGAAATGCAGACATACAGACAGATAAATAGATAGATGTTATATTTCCCTTATACATAATATATACATAACATATACATAACATATGCATACCAATTAAATAAAATAACACTTAGAGGAGGCATGGTATCTCAGAAACATGAAGATCGATGCCGCGTAAGATCTCCCAGAAATCAAGAAGCTGGAGAATAATATACATAACATATGATCATTCTCATTTTTAATGCGGTGTTAATCTCTCAATATTAACATCTGGAGAGATTAACATCGCATTAAACAGGATATTTGTCAAATGCTATGTATATTCAACAATACTATATGGCGTGGAAGCCGTGACAATGAGCAAGCAATTAGAAAGTCAAATAGAGGCGCTGGAGATGTATGGATATACAGGAGAATATTCGTATTTCATGGGGGAAAAGGAAAAAAAATTACAATGAAATACAGTTTCTAGGGGATGAAAAGAGATTTGAAAGAAATAAAAAAGAAGCAAATCAAATATTTCGGCCACGTTTATAAAATCCACACTGGAGTGTAAGGTCGAAGACAAGCAAGCAAATGGTAGACAACGATACAAGTGGAAAGATTACATCGAGAGATGGACGAACATCAGCCTAACAGAATGTACATTCAGGGCGAGAGACAAGCAATGTTGGGGTTCCATTGCAGCCAACCTTAATTATGGAGACGGCACCTGATGATTTATTCATATCTTCCACGTAGAAAAGCATCCAACGTCCAACGAACTAAAATCTATACAATAAACTGTTCTGAAAACACAACATGCAAGACACTGTAGGACTTTCCCCGTCTCCCACTCAAAACGCGAAATCACAACATCAAATGTGCAATCAACACAACGATCAAACACTCCCACACCCACACATACACTCAGATTCCGCTCAGAAGAATGCATCCACTGTATAATTTGCCCCGGACGCTGTTTTTCTCCATGACAATTACACACTCTTACCGTAAACACTATCATTATGGCGCAGCCCTCCATCGATTAATTGGTTGTGTTGAATGAGGATTTAAAATGTGGGTCTGAGGTAGAGCTGTGGCAGATGTGTCGTGGGACGTCGACGAGGGGAGGGCGCTGCTTCTGTTAGAGAGATAGGCAGACAGACAGAGAGACCAATCGACCGACCGAACTATAAACCGCTTCCAATTCCAATTTAAGAAAAAAAAAATACATTCCAAATTCGGTCTCGTCTAACCTGCCTCCTCAGCGTTGGTTATTGTTGAGATCCGTGGTTTTTGTGGGTCTTTTTACCTTGTTTCTTGTCTTGTGCGCTCTTACCAGTAAGTCCTATCTCGAACTGGTTATGTAAGCGTTTCTGTCTGTGATGGAGCTGGGGGATGGTCAGCGGCTGTCCTTTGTTCCCGTCTCCTCTGGTGGTTTCTTTAGTGGTGGTTATTGAAGGCTCCTGGCTCGCCTGGCTTGACTGGTTGCAGTCCTTATAAGGAATTTTTATTTGGTCTTTTACCTCCTTTTTTTGTGTATTGACTGTAGAAGCTTTTCGATGTTATCATTTTCCTCCTTGCGCCTGTTTTCTACTTCGATGAATAGTTTATGGTTCCTTTCACAGTCTTCCTCCTTGGACAACCACGGGATAGTGTGTATCTGGGTATTCTATCGGTTGTCCCCAGAGTTTCTTGGGCTTCTTCTTTCCCTTTTCTTCCAAGAGAATTCTGAATTCCTTGCGCCCGAGTTCCTTTCTAATTGACTCCATCCTTGCCGATTCTTGGCACTCCTCCAAGGTAGGTCCCCGGGGCCTCTCCGCGCCGTCATCAGGGTGCTAATCTCGGTTTTCTTCAGATGTCTGGTTTCCCCTTGAATGTCTCGGGCGTCGTGGTTGGATTGCTGGCTTTCGCTTGCGGTTCAGGCTCGGTCTCTTGGTTTTCATCTTGCGGTTTCTCTGTGATTTCTTGTACGGCTTCTGTTGGTTTGTTTTGGAAAAGTTCCATTTCAGCTTTTTTCAGTTCTTGCTATGATTTAATAGTTTGTAGGATTTCTTCGCTCGCCTTCTTTATCAGTACCATATGTTCCACTTCTTGCTTGACGTTTTGCTGGATTTCCTTCATTTCCGCCAGTAGTTATTCGTTGTCGCTGGTCGGAGTCGGCGTCAGCAGTGCCTTGACTTGCTTCTTCAACTCGTCGATCTGGTTTTGCAGTTGATCTCTTTCAGCTTGTGATATACCCATGGCTGTCTCGCACCTCCGCATTGTGTCCTTATATGGAGTCTTTGTGTTGATGGCGAACTTTAAACGTCTCTGTGTCTTTGAAGGTACGGACAGCCCAAGTGTCCTGCTCAATGCTTGCTCAGGCAATTGGCGCACTTTCATTTGCTGTTGGGTGCTCGGAAGTCCGTGTCCAGTTTGGCCAGCGGACACTCCATGAAGGCGTGGTGATCGGCGCAGTACCGGCAGATTTCCGTCTTACTGCTACCCTGCTGTGGCCGGCCCTCTGACATCTGGAACATTGATTGACTCTTGGGATGAATCTCTCTGGCTGTTGTATTTTCTTGTTGATTGATACTTTTGTCGGCATTTCACTGCCCTCCGTCGTCACCACTGCCAATGGTGTAGGTATCTTTGAGTAGATGAGGAGCCACTCCGCCTTCAAGAATCGGGTGTGGAGATTCTCTTCTTGTAGCTACTTCAGGATTTCTTCATCTGATAGCTCCACTTGTATACGTTTGACAAGCCACTTGCTTGTCTGTGAGTCGGTGTTTCCGACTCTGGTGTCTTTCTCCTATCTCTGCTTCTCAGCAGGTTTGGCTCTTGTTTGTGGTGGGCTGTCGTCGTCCTTCCTCGAGGTAGCTTCGTTAGAGGTTGATTAAGGTGTTTGTTGTTTGCTGCATATTGCAGGTAGATTCTCTCCGCTCGTCTTCTTGTCGGCTCCCATGCTGCACATCTTGGGTGTCACGTGTCTTTTGGTGTTCTTGCTACGTGCCATTTCCCCCCTTATCAGGTTGCTTGATTTTTCAGGTGACTTGTCTTGTTAGCGGTCGCAGTTGCGAATGAACGGAAACGTCGCGGTTGTAAACCGATAGTGTCTATTTACTATTTTAAGTGCTGTCTTATAACTTTGGGTGTTGTCTTATAACTTTCGGTGCTATCTTATAAACTATTATAAGTGGTTTCTTACAACTTTAAGTGTTATCTTATTATTTTAAGTGTTGTCGTATGATTTTAACTGTTATATGACACAAATTGAATTGGTGCCTTACTACTTTATGTATTGTCTTATAACTTTAAATGTTTTCTTTGCGGCCTTAACTGTTTTTTGACACTGTTTGATGTGTTGCCTGACTGCTATAAATGCTCCCGTACAACTGATGTACGAAGGTTAAGTTAATAAGTAAGTCATAAATGGCTGTAGAAAAATAATTAAATATGATGGCAACTTGAAACCAGTTTATTCTTATACATACATTGTCTTTTTATTTCTCAACATAATTTCCACCAACATTGATGCGCTTATCCCATCGTTTTATCAGTCCTCCCAAACCGGTTGCATAGAACTGCATGCTCTGTTTTTTAAACCATGTTTTGACTTCACATTCAACTTCGGCGTCATTCGCGAAATGTCTCCCGCCAATGTGGGTTGTCAGTGTTTATGCTGACACATGTTTGTCCCATAAAGAGGTGCATAGCTGGGTAGAAAAATCGACGAGGGCGAGTCAATAAGTAAGTTACACAGTTCTGTGGGATTGCCGGTAAATGAAAATAAAACACGCAGTTCTTTGCAGCCGGTTTGGGAGGACTGATAAAACGTACTGATGTATGTACTACCGTACCACCTACTCTTTCTCTGCTCCCTCCACCAACTCTCTCTCCACCTACTTTCTGTCTTGTTCTCTCCACCCACTCTCTCACTTTCTGTCTTGATCTCACCCAACCCTCTCTCTCTCTCTCTCTCTCTCTCTAAGTGTCACTCTCTCCACCTCACTCCCTTTCTCGCTCTGTCTCACTCTCTCCACCCCACGCTTTCTCTCTCTCTCTCTCTCTCTCTCTCTCTCTCTCTCTCTCTCTCTCTCTAAAAAAAGCAACAAACCAAAGCAACATAATATTCTCTTGAAGATACAACCACGTACAACTCAACCAATCAATCATGTGCCATGCCGGAAAGCATGGGCGGTCATGACTCGCCATTTCACTCGATCACCAGCGTCGTGGATCAGTTCAGTGTTTCTGTCTCGTCCATGCCATGTGGCCAAGCCACCCAGGTATTTTTCTCTCGGTCTTCCTCTTGGTCTGTTCCCTTGGATCTTGCCAGTTGTCACTAAGTTCTCTAATCCATTTCTTTTCATAACATGTCCCAAAAATGTTGACTGTCTACGTCTAATTTGTCTAATCAATTTACGATTTTCATTTGTCTCCTGTAGTACTTGGTCATTGGTTTTTCTATCTGTCCATGGTATTCTTTGTATTTTCCTCAAAAACCACATTTCTGCAGATATCACGTGTTTTTCAGCTTTACTGCACATTGTCCAAGTTTCACATCCATACAAAAGAACAGGCTCTATGTATCCCCTCAACACTCTTTTTCTCGTTTCAATTGGCATCTTTTTATTGGTCAGAATGTTTTTCATCTTGCTAAAGACTAATTTCACCGTGGCGATTCTTGCTCTAATTTCTTCCACGTACAACTGCATATGCTGTAAACAAAACAGCATCAGTGCAGCATGTAACAATCACTTCCGTTGCCGTGGAAGCTGTTTCACGGCACACATATAACCCCCACATATTTTATCACATTGCATTTTGAAATCACTGCCCGTGCGCCCCAAGCTTGCCGTGGCTAAATGAATCCGTTGGAAAACGTGACAGAACGGGTCAATAAAGATCTCAGCTGCTCGGAGAGCCGTGTGAATTGTGACATACAGACTAGGCATATAAGATGTGACAGCGGAAACCATCAGGATCATTAGAATAATAACAAAGGAGATAGTCACAAGCAGTGACATTTACATGGCAGGTGCGAATTTCTGGCCTGTGCCTGGCTGGCTGTCTTGGAGCGACACGTGAAATACCGGAGAAACATTCACTGCACTGCTGCTCCCACATACGAGGAGAGAGAGAGGGGGGGGGGGGGGTGTGCGTGTGTGTGTGAAAATTAAAACATTAAAAGTGTGATAGAAATTACAATAACCATGTTTTTGTTTGTTTGTTTGTGAATATAGTACGGAAGAGTAAAGTACAAAGGTATCATTTGTCGATGTAGTCACCACTGCTTGTTTTTTTATTTTTAAGTGGTCGCTTTTTACGCGACCACTGCGTTCAATGCACGTTCTCCAGCACCGATGATATATTGTTTAAAAAACCCACTAATGCACGACCTGCTGTATCTCGACATCGGAAAGGAAGTCTTTCCTCCCAATGACTCTTTGGGATTTCCAAACAGGTGAAAACCACTTGGGGTCTAGGTCTTGACAAGCATCAATGCCTCGTTGTGCCACTTCTGGGGTAAGCTGCCACGACACCCACCTTGCAGACACTTTGCGGGACTCTAGCACACCACGGATGATGTGGTGTCCTGACAAGTGAACAGTCTGTCACAGAAGTCCCGCCGTTTTGAAACTTCCTACTCCACTCATACACTTGCTGGACTGACAGGCATGCATCACCATACTGGACCTTTATTCACCCATGCATTTCTATATATTTCATCCCTTAACTGATTTTAAAAAAAAAACGGATAATTGAACGGTGCTCCTTTTGGTGCATGTCAAAAATGGGGTGTCCATCTTAAAATTGCCCTTATAACGATACCGTGTTAGTCTTCAGTGTGATGGCACGTGGTTAACACTCTTGACATCATTAACAACAATATTGACAGGCTGCAAGACAATGGCATGGCTACTGTAATTTCTATCACATTTTTAAGGCTTTCATTGAAGCCCCTCGTAAGTAAACACGAATACATTTTACACCTATCTCGTATATGGTTGGCAGTCAGCATGGCGAATGCATACGAGCGATCGTTCTTAAACATCCGGTGTGCTGATGCTGAGTTAGGGGTTTCAACCCCTACACTGACCAGTTTGACCAAAATGTTGACTTCTTGTCCTTGACTTTGGGGCGTAAATTACAAGTAACTCTGAAGTCGGAGTGGGTTCACCTGATGGCGAGGGACACTGGTAATAGGGAAAGCTCAGTTCAATCCCGTGCTACTAGAAGTAGCGTGTGTGAACTAAGTCTGAGTTCAAAGCGTGCGAATAATATATATATATATATATATATGTGTGTGGTTCGTCCACGTAGTGGTGGGTGTTCATGATTACCCTGGTCTCCAGTGCTCTCGGACATTGCGCACATTCTAAATCGCTCGGCAGATGGAAATTAACAAGAGCAGGCCGGACAGCCACTATCCAGGCAATTAGTCAAGATAGGAAACACTACCTTCTATTGAATATTGATTATCGTGTGTGATTCTGCTATATGAATACTGGTTCCTCCTCTGAGTTCCGGAATTCGTGCACTGTTGTGAGCTTCTCCCTGAGTGATCTATGGGAGGAGACTGAGGCCCGTATAAAGATATCCGCGAGCAATGAAAGTGATCCTTTTCCAAAAAGCAAATAAGAAATCTGAGAGTTTCATGACTGGAGACTTGGAGAAATTCTGTCTGTCACTCATCCAGCTGCCACAACATATCTAGTGATAACTGTCTCCCCTACGATAACAAGACATCCTGGGGTCACTAATACAACCAACAAACCCAACACATCAAGGGATCGCTGATAAATCCATTAATCACTGCACATCTAGGGGTCACTGACATATCCAGCAGTCACAACACTATAGGGATCACTGTCTCATCCAACTATGACAACACATCTAGGGGCACTAATACATCGAGCAGTCACAATACATCCAGGGATCACTGACTCACTCAACAATGGCAAAACATCCAGGAGTCACTGATTCATCCAACAATGGCAACACATCAAGGGGTCAATGACTCATCCAACAATAGTAACACATCCAGGAGTCACTGATTCATCCAATAATGGCAACACATCAAGGGGTCAATGACTCATCCAACAATGGCAACACATCCAGGAGTCACTAACTCATGCAACAATGGCATCATATCCAAAGGTCACTGGCTTATCCAACAATGGCAACACATCCAGGAGTCACTGACTCATCCAACAATGGCAACACATCCAGGAGTCACTGATTCTTCCAACAATGGCAACACACCCAGGAGTCCTGATTCATCCAACAATGGCAACACATCAAGGGGTCAATGACTCATCCAACAATGGCAACACATCCAGGAGTCACTGACTCATCCAACAATTATAACACACCCAGGGATCACTGGCGTATCCAATAGTCCCACACATCCAGGGGTCACTGACTCACCCAACAATCACCCATAGTCAGGGTTCAAAGGCAATTATATCACGAAACACAATAACAGATTACGTTTTCAGGAAGTGATCTCTACCTGCAAGGAGAACTAACTCAGACAATTTTCCTGGAACGAACGTTGGCTGTAAGAAGAACTACCTCAGGAAGTATTCTGGGAACGAATGTTTACCATTAGAACTAACTCAGGAAATATTCTTGTAACCAAAGTTGACTGTAAGAAGAACCAACTCACGAAATTGTCTGGGAAAGAACGTTAACTATAGGAAGAATTAACTCAGGAAAATGTCTGGGAACCAACTTTAGCTGCGGACAGAAATATTTCTTAACTGAAAACACAGCAACCAGGAAATCCTGGCTGGCTTCAGACAACATCGTGCCAGGTGACGAGTTCCCGGGGTCTGGTATAATCGCGTGCACACGCAGATATCCCAGGTCCTGTGTTTGGTCAGCTCGGCGGGGAATCTGCAGCCGATCCCGACTTGACACCAAACAAATAGCAGCGCCGCCATTGTTTCTGACCTGTCGACAACACTGCCTGGGATGCGAGCCTTGTTTAGGTGTTGTGCAGAAAGCCAGTTTGTTATTGAGAAACTCGTGAATATTTGATTGTGGCATTCGGAGGACGAGGCTGGGGTTTGTGTCTTAATACCATATTCTATCAACCTGGCTGGTGACATGTTTGTTGACAAGAATTTATTGCATTAATCTGGGCAGATAATCATGTTTCTGATAAGAAACAACAACAGCCGCACTGGCATAGTAGTTAGCGTGTTTGCTGAGTAGCCCAGTGCCGAAGTCGAATGAATCTCTAGAAGACGTGTGAATTATTTTTCTACCAATACTTTATTTGGGCATTATTTTGATCAAGGTGAGAAAAATAGCTCATGAAAGGTATATCGAACCGGACCCGATGTACGGTAGCGAATTATTGCCTATGTCTACAGTTCGATTTCTGGTGACTCACTCATTGGAAACAAATCACAGACAAGTAAGAGACAAGTGACCAAGTGTGGGGAAGTTTTGGAGATGTGGGTTCATAGCTGATTGATGTGAACACCATGACTGAATAGAAAGAGCAATGGAGATATATTGAAAGACATTCATTCACGAAAGAGAAGGGGAGAGCTGGGGTATATATCACACCGGGAAAGTTGGAGCGGAGGAGAGCAGGACGTGGCGAAGAGAGGAGATGCTGGGCTGTTTGACGTCATGGCATGGAGGAACATCTGTATGAGAAATGATTGCACACGAGACAGAAGCCTGTGGATAGACGTGATCACCACGTTTCCACTGAATGGACCCTCAGAAGAAACAGACGGTTCCAGGGTCGAAGCAACTTCATACAATGGGCACCGAATAATTTTGCGAATTTAGAGAGAAATGTTTGAAAAGGAAAGACACACGAACGAACCAACGAGCGAAAGACGACATGTATGGTTAAAGGATTCAAAACTGTGCATGGAAGCTGGTCTTACATTTTGTCTTTTGTTTCAATAAAGATGGGAGGAAGAGAACCACCCACAACAAGTCATAGTAACATCCTGATCATCATCA
The DNA here is from genome assembly GCA_963921405.1 of Cepaea hortensis. NCBI lineage: Eukaryota > Metazoa > Mollusca > Gastropoda > Stylommatophora > Helicidae > Cepaea > Cepaea hortensis. The sequence goes on from OY992886.1 coordinate 109,250,446, forward strand.
TCACGTGCTCTGCACACTGGGATAGAAGTGTATGCCTTTCCAAAGACTTGTGTACTTATATTCTGGATCAATTAAACTGATGATATTAATTTATGCCATCGTCATGGGCCATCAAACATTCCTACGCTCGTTCTACCTGTGCCGCTTGTACTCGGGGTCGTCACTGGAGCTGCGGAGTTCGTGCTGTGTGGGACCCTATGGGCAGGCCGTCCTGAGGAAAGAGACCGCGCCATGTAGGATAAAGCTGGTGTTATGAAGATGATTCGCTTGCCTATGAAAACCCTCTTGTTAAGCTTTACAACGCGTACTCATGTGAACCGGTTAGAATAAAGACTTTCCCCGCGACCACCCAATGAGCACCACTAGAGCAATACAATGGGGGCTGACTGGGTGAAGGCGAGTTAGTTCATATGACAGCAAGCTCTACTAAACTAAACTAAACTAAACTAAACAGCAAGCTCTACAACATACCCCAAGACGTGCGACTTGAAGTGAGATAGGGTTTACTGACAGTTGAGAGAAAACCGTTTTTGAAAACAGACGTCGTAAATAAAATGTTGCATGATTTCTTGTCTGGCATATTTCGCTGCATCTCGTCAGGTGCATACTGAAGAGTTATGTATTATTTTATGTGTGTGTGTGTGTGGGGGGGGGGGGGGGGAAAGAATGATACTTTGGCTGACATATGATGAACATTGTCGCTGACATTGCACGAATGAGTAGAACGCTATATCCACGGAAGTATAACGCTTTGTATGAAATCCTTCTGTCTGCATAGTAACGGCTGCATTCGACTAAAATATAATGCTTCGATATTATTGGGCAATGGGTTATTGTTCGTAGAAAACAATATACGAGGGTAAGTTAATAAGTAAGTCACAAATGGCTGTAGAAAAATAACTAAATATACATACATTGTCTCTTTATTTCTCAACATAATTTCCACCAACATTAATGCACTTAACCCATCCTTTTATCAGCCTTCCCAAACCGTCTGCATAGAACTGCGTGTTTTGTTTTCTAAACCACGTTTTCACTTCACATTCAACTTCGGCGTCATTCTCGAAATGTCTCCCGCCAAGGTGCGTTGTCAGTGTTTATGCTGACAAATGTTTGTCCCGTAAAGTGGTGCATAGCTGGGTAGAAAAAGGTTACGATGGCGAGTCAATAAGTAAGTCACACAGTTCTGTGGGACGGCAGGCAAATAAAAACAAAGCACGCAGTTCTATACAGCCGGTTTGGGAGGACTTATAAAACGATGGGATAAGTGCATCAATGTTGGTGGAAACTATGTTGAGAAATAAAGGACAATGTATATATAAAAATAAACTAGTTTCAACTTGTTATCATAGTTAGTTATTTTTCTACAGCCATTTGTGAGTTACTTATTAACTTACCCTCGTACGAAATGCTGTCTGCTCGTTAACTCTGTGGTTGCTAATCAGCAAATGTTCCGCTTTTCTCGAATAAATCTTTAAAACGACATAGCTCTGAAGACCTTGCGACACGAACTTGGAACGCGGGGGTAAATTTTCAGCACCGACAATTCATGTCTTCGACTCCTTAGAGACATGGATTCTTTTCGTAAGTTTGAAAGCTTCTACGCATTGACCTGGTTATTTTAAGGACATGCCACTAGAAAGGTCTTCCTCTGGAGAGGGTATCCCTGGTGTGATCTCCCCCAGGAGAATGTGCTGCAGACACACGGAAACCAAAACATCATGTCCAGACTACACCAGCAGTCACGTGGGTGATGTTTACTTACTGGGTTCTGGATGACAGCCCAGACATAGAGGTTTGGCTTTTATAGGTCAGATCACACACACACACACACACACACACACACACACACGTACACCCACATACTATGACTGCTACTAAAGGCATCACTACTACTACTGCTACTGCTATTACTACTACTACTGCTACTACTACTACTACTACTACTACTACTACTACTACCACTACTACTACTACTACCACTACTACTACTACTACCACCAACACTACCACTACAACTACTACTACTACTACTACTACTACTACTACTACTACTACCACTACTACCACTACTACTACTACTACTACTACTACTACTACTACTACTACTACTACTACTACTACTACTACTACTACTACTGCTGCTGCTGCTGCTGCTGCTGCTGCTGCTACTACTACTACTACTACTACGACGACGACGACTCAGACAACAAATACTACTGCTATTGCATTCGTGTGCTTTAGTCTACTCCGTCGCCTCAACACCAACTTCGTCCCAAAACTCGGCCAGTATTAGATGAGTTAGTACCGCTGCATCACGTCATTGTGCAATATTTAAACACCAACAGCCATGCCTTCCCACAGACCTGTCGACAAGACGACAGTGAAAGAATGGCAGTAGGAAGTCGCCAGAAAGCTAACATTAGCTTCCCCTGCCGACATTTCCTGGGGCTGTCATGACAAATGACCTCATTACCGGACTGTTACAAGGCTTGTCTCTGGTCTCACGTTGCGATATTTATGCCATCGGTTTTCTTTTTTCCTGTCTTTGTCCACGTGTCAGCTGTAATAGCCAATCACGTCGAAGTATAAACGTTTATGTTCGAGTATAACCCACTTTAACCCATAGGTCGTAACAGTCTAAAAGATAGCGAGGTAGATATCGAGAAATGCGAGAGAAACGGACAGAGATCAGGGCAGACAGAATCCGTGTGATCTTAGCAACATAGAGGCGGGTAAAAAGACAAAAAGACATAAGCATAAATAGATAGTTGTAAAGATATGTGTGTAGACAGGCAGACGGGTAGAGAGATAACTAGACAGACAAATAGCACAGCAATATCTAGACAGTTAGACCGACAGAGAGACATCCGCCGTTTAGACAGACAGACAAACAGACAGGGAAACATCAACACAGCTAGACAGACAATCAGAAGGACAGACATACATACAGATAGGCAAACAAACAGGCCGAGAGCAAGACAGACAGGACGCCAGCTGAGAGACATCTACGCAGACAAACAGACATTTAAAGAGACAGACTTGGATTGATTCAAAAACAAAAATTCTAAATTCGGCCTTTTTCAACTTGCTTCTTCAGCCTTGGTTAGAGTTGGGGTCCATGGTCGTTGTGAAGAGACAGACAGATACTATGAGATTATATATATATATCTTATATATATATATATAAGAGTGTGTGTGCAGAAAGAATATTGCTTTCGTTAACTAACTATGGCACTATTATTAAGAAGAAATCGTCTATGTTGCATTAGTTATCAAGCAGATATGTGAACGTTCATACAATTGTTTGAACTTATAGAGCCTTCTCATTATAGATTCAGTCAATGAGAAACGATTGTGTCGCTGAAGACATTTTGATTGGCTGACTTCAATTTCCTGGATAAGTGAAATTGTCAATGTACATTGAATACTAACTATGACAGTGTTATTACGAATGCATTGTCCGTATTGCATTAGTTATCAAGCAGGTATGTGACCGTTCATACAATGTTTTGGACTTATAGACACTTCTCATTACAGATTTAGCCAATGTCAAACGATTGTGTCGCTTAGGACGCTTTGATTAGCTGACTTCTGTTTCCTGATTGATTGATTGACTGATTGATTGATTTAGGAACTGACATCACAGCATTCGGGACATTCCTGGATAAGTGATATTGTGTTACTTCTTCCGGTGGCCTAATCAATTATGCAGTAGTTAGTTTTACCATTACTATTGCTGTATTATTATTTTAAGTTGACAAAGATCTGATGGCTGTGGGAATATGATTTATGAGGAAAATGCAAAGAATATCATGGACAGACAGAAAAACCAATAACCAAGTCCTATAAGAAACAAATGAAACTCGTAAACTGATTAGAGTAATTAGACGTACACAGTCAAAATTATTTGTTATGAGAAGAAATAAATTGGAGAACTTGGTGACAACTGGCAAGATCGAGGGGAAGAGGACAAGGGGAAAACAGAGAAGCAAATACCTGGATGGCTTGGCCACGTGATATGGTCGAGACAAGAATACTGAGCTGATCCACGACTCTGGTAATCGAGTGAAATGGCGAATCATATCCGCCCACGCTTATCGGCATGGCACATGATGCATGGATTATTATTATCTGCGAGCTCTACTGAGATAATGAGTTAAGTCGTCTACCTCACTCGCCAAAGGATTAAACTTGATTATCAAACATAAAACGAGCATAAATACCCGGATTTCTTGATCACGGGCTACAACACACACACACACACACACACACGCGTGCACACACACACACACATCACACACACACACACACACACACACTCACACCCACACCCACACCACACCTTATCTCAGATTTTGGAAATCGTATGAGTCGAAGTTCCCTGACTACCACCCTTAACAGCATGTCACATAGTAATGATAATGACTGAAGCGTGCCTGCGCACAAAAGACCAGGCCCACACGAGAGTTCCACCCGCACACGGTAGAGCAAACAACACAGACTAACCTGTTAACCCACAGACAACAGACTATGTATGCAAACACACCAGAGTTCCTTACAGGGTTGAACAAACAAGAGAGACTAACCTGCGGACAGCAGACAATGTCCACACACAACAATTCCTCACGATGTTGAGCAAACAACACACACTGACTTACCTTGTAACCAGTAGGCGGCTGTCAGTCCCAGGACGGCGCAAAGGAGCATTGATTTCATTAAGGCGTTCATGGCAATCTGTGGACAAAAAAAGAAAAACGTCATGATTGTACAGTTCGCTGTTTATTACATCTGATTTTATTGTTCACTGTTTGTTCATGGAACTTATTTTGTTGTTCACTGTGTAAGTTTATACACCTGACTTTATTGTTCCTTTCTTTGTTCACAAATCTGATTGTATTGTTCGCCGTTTATTTGTTCATAAATCTCCTTTCATTGTTCACTGTTTGTTTGTTCATAAATCATATTTTATTCTTAGCTGTTTATATGTTTATAAATCTTATTGTATGGCTTGTGTCTCTCTATAGCAGGGGTGTCAAATTCAATCGCTCAGCGGGCCAAACTAAAATCGCACGTAAGGTTGCGGGCCGGACAGGATAAACAATCAATGAGCGGAAAAGTAAACCTTTTTTAAACATTAATATAAATTAAAAGAGAAAAAAGTTTTAATAATAAACCATCATTGGTATTCACATTTTCACTCTTATGTCAATTTGTCAGAGTATGATGTTTGGCATCTTTTATTGGCTACAAGTTCGTTTATGTTGGGAGTAATGTTTTGTGTCATTGAGATTCTCATGATGGTGTTCATCAGTGAGACGACTCCTGTGTGATGTTTTTTTTAATCTTCATCACAGAAAACAGATGCTCACACAGATATGTGCTACCAAGCATGCTTAAGGTTCGAGCCGCATGCAAAACGAAGCCGGGACATCTCTTCAGGGATGAAACAAGTGAACTGTGCAGGCTCCACAGTGTCGTACTTTGCCTTTAGTGTCCCATTACACTGCAGCTCTATTAACTCCATCTGCAAATTTACAGGTGCAGTTTCCACATCTATGGCAAATGGATTACGAAACAGCTCGAAATTACTTTTCTGTGCTTCAAAGTCACTAAAGCGCCATAGCGGGAAAAGGTGATGTAATCACCGGGCATTACACTACTTTAATTTTTTATGCGTCAATCCAAAACGAGCATCTGAACGTTGGTAGGTAACTATAACGACGAACTCACTACACAATTTTTATTTTCGCGTATTCTGATCGAAGCGAGAACGCTCTCAGGTAGCCTATCATTCGGAAGGCTGCTAATTAGGGTATTTGATTTGAAC
>OY992886.1:109260501-109423001 GCA_963921405.1 Cepaea hortensis
GTTAAATGAAACCGTATATTATGAAGGTGATAGCGGTTGACGCAAGCTAATGCCCCTATAGATCAACATGTCATTGCTGGGTCTAGTCTTAGACATGCCTGAAACTATAAATCACATATAAAAAAGTAGTAGGGTTAACGTAACATAAATCTCTGTATGTAATAAATCACAAATAACACGTTCTATGATCAACATAATACGAACCGCTGTATGTCATAAATCACAAATAACAAGTACTAGGATCAACATAACACGAATCTCTGTAATAAAACACAAATAACACGTTCTATGATCAAAATAATACAAACCGCTGAATGTTAGCATGAAAACATGAAAAAGCAAATCTGTGTGACTGAATGCATGATGTAAAATATACATATTAACATTTGGCTATCAATAATGGACGGTATTTAGTGCAGGAGAGCCTGGCATATGATACCACAACATCTAGTACGAGAATAGAGGTAGAGGTGGTCACGGCGTCGTTCCGCTGGCTAGAGGACAAACATCACACACCTGTCGCTGGCTAGAGGACAAACATCACACACCTGTCGCTGGCTAGAGGACAAACATCACACACCTGTCGTGATTGTAACAGACTCACATAACATGCTAAGACGGGTGAAGACAGGCATGCTTCGTGCTGAATGGTATGCTTCAATTAAAAAATCAAGGACATGAAGCATTCGCTGGATTATTTTACCGGGACATGTGGGAAACCAGCAGTCGGACAGATTGGCTGTGTCTGCACCACGTGGTGGGGTATTGGTTAAGGCAGATGTGGTTGTGGCGCTTTGGAATTGCTTTAAGAGAATGGTGTTGCAAGGAGTGACTATGGGATCTGGCCAACACTCAGTACTCCGAGGTGTTGGGACTCTTCATTGATTGTTGATGATTATCACGGAGCGTGTGTGGAAATGTCACTGGTGCTGTAATGTAATAAATTGATATTATTATTAGTCTTTTTTAACACACACGAAGTATCCACACAAAAGTGTTTCTTGTGCAGTTTCCTTTAATCAGATCTATAAAACACATGGGAAAACAAACCGGGTCAACAAAACGCACGCCAAAGTCGGATGTGTTGGCCTAAGAGCGTATAACCGGACACACCGCAATTACGTCTTAAAAAAAAAACACTGCAGATGAACACAGAATAAGAAGAAGAAGATCAATAAAACTACATGTCTATTGCATATTAATCATTTCAAAGTAATTACTGTAGCACACTACAACGTTCCCTTTTCTGCCACCAACTTTTATATGGATCAAACAAATATTTTACCTGGCTTAGATTCAGATAAGTCATAACTCTTGATGTGTTTCTAGCTCTATGATGAAAGCAGCTTCACAGGTTTATTTAATGTGCTTTCTCGAAGCATATTTTCATGTCACTCACACTTCTGAAGCAACAAAAACATACAGGCTTTTAAAAGCTTTGTACCGTGTCAGTTGCGAACGTCGGGTCCCTCCGTGCCACTGTCAGCTTTGATAATGGGTTTTTACTCATTTATTTTAGAATATGAGCAAAACATTTCAAGACATCATACCCGCTGATGTAAAAATAGTTTATATAGGAAAAATAGCCTCGATCCTAAGTGGTATATAACAGGAAGCTGTGAGAAAACAGCGCTTCATCTGGGGCGGAAAAGGGGGGGGGGGGTGTTACATGAGGGCTTCGGGAAATGTACTTGTAGAGTACTGGGAAAACTGTTGACACAGGAGTCAAAAGAGCATCATGATGTGTACATTCATATATAGTAGTGGAGAAATTATTGAAGTGAACAGAACCTCAAGATGTGTACATTCATATGAAGCCCGGGGGAACAAAACAGACAGATGAATAAAAATAACAGATAACATAGTGAAGTGTTAACTACGGTTATTGTACTCTTTACGGTGATGTGAGGGTAGAGAGCGCAGCGCTGACCACGTTCGGTTTAAAGAGAAGAAAAGAGTAAAAAGAGAGAAAACCTCACACCTCCCCCAACTTACAAGAAAAGCGAAAGGAATAAGGGAGTAGATTTTAGGATTCTGGAGACAGGGTTTAAACTATTTATTAAGCTGTAATAGCAACAGTGAATGTACACACTAACTTTACACACATTAAGCTAACAAATCCGGAACAAAACAAAAAGGGCTTTATTCCTCAAGTGCTACAACTTCACGGACAACCAATGTTCATATAACTACAGAAGCATCAATAACAACAAACAACTGCAGTCTAAAAATCAAACATTAAGAAAAGGACCTTAGACACGAACAAAATAAGACGAAATACTTTACTACAGTTGTTACACGAAGATAAATATGAGTTGCAACTCTAGTATAAACCCCGGAGAGCTCTGATATTACAATAATTAGTCACACGGTTTTACATAGACAAATGGGACGCAGAGGTGTTTCCAAGGCACCAGGGCCGGGTTATATACTGGCCAAGACCTGTTGACGCGTCCTCGTCGAGCGTCACTGGGCAACAGGTCCCTTCGGGGTCCTGGCTAAAGTCAGTAGGATCGCCGATTCCTCCGAAGTCGGAGAGTGTCTGCCTGTACGGCGAGGAACCACCAGTCTGCACACCAATAAGCCAGACATGGGACAACGGATACTCACGCAAACCTCAGGTCCTGTATGACATCACACTGATGTTGGACAACAGGATGCCTTCATCCGACATACAGGACTTCGGGTTGGAGCTCAAGCCAACGAACACAAGCAAGCAAGCCAGCAACATAGACAAATGCTGCCCATACATCAGCTATGTACACAGGGAACACTTCCTACAACTGTTGTCTTCACGATCCAGGCGGGCTGACACTACACAAAAGGATTGAAAGACTGCTTTGTTCTGGCTTTGTTTTAAGGTGGTGGCCAGCTTTTTGCTCTTCAAAAAGCCAGATCTGATGCGTCAGTTTGGCGCTGTTATATATATAGAGGAGAAATTGTTGAAGTCAACAGACCATCAAGATGTTTATATTCATATATAGTAATGAGTAGTGGAGACACTGTTGAAGTAAGCACAATATCTATACGTATACATTCGTGTAACATAATCGTAACTCACTACAGAAATCATCATAGCTCTCTAGTCTGTTTGCGATTGTCATAACATCATATTATAAGCGTAATCTTGCCAAGAGATCAACATACAGATGAAAGATGCTGGTGTTGACAGCTAAGTCCTGTAAAGGATATGCTAAAAAAAAAAAAATGTGTATGTAGCTGGCTAGACGGAACAGTATAACATTCCTGTAATTTTGTCAATGTATAGAAGGAACGGTATGAGAGTCCGACATGTGGTTTCTTTTGACTAGACAGAGCAGTAACGGGGCCTGACATATGTGTCAATGACTATACAGAGCAGTAACGGGGCGTGACATATGTGTCAATGACTAGACAGAGCAGTAACGGAGCCTGACATATATGTCAATGACTATACAGAGCAGTAACGGAGCCTGACATATATGTCAATGACTATACAGAGCAGTAACGGGGCGTGACATATATGTCAATGACTATACAGAGCAGTAACGGAACGTGACATATATGTCAATGACTATACAGAGCAGTAACGGGGCGTGACATATATGTCAATGACTATACAGAGCAGTAACGGGGCGTGACATATATGTCAATGACTATACAGAGCAGTAACGGGGCGTGACATATATGTCAATGACTATACAGAGCAGTAACGGGGCGTGACATATATGTCAATGATTATACAGAGCAGTAACGGGGCGTGACATATGTGTCAATGACTAGACAGAGGAGTAAGAGAGCCTGACATATGTGTCAATGACTAGACGGAACAGTATCAGAGCCCAATGGCGAGGGACACTAGTAATAGAGAAATCTAATCCACACACAAAGATCTGTCGCGTGCACTAGAAGTAGTAGCACGGTGTATGGACTATGCTTGAGTTCAAAGCCAGCGAACGCAAAAACCAAATTTAAAAAATGCTATTATTAGATGTTTGTCAGCGTGTCTGTTTACTAGAACCGACTGCAGTTGTAATGTCGTGTGTCTGCTTGGTTCAGTTGTTATGTCGTATTTCTGCTTGGTTCAGAACATTCCCACATGTCACACTGTACATGTAATAGGTTCAATATTACACGCCAACTAACGTGTTCTGTATGTATTTCACAGGTCTTCACAGGCGAGTATATTTCACATCTTGCAAACTGTCACCTTTGCGTAGACGATTCTTATCCTAATCTCTACAAGCAAAAGGCCGCTAGATGTTATGACGGTGTCATGATAGTTCTACCAGTTGGCCTGTTTACAAATATTTTGTGAAATCATAAAGTGTCAGGAATGTACATTGAAATTGTCCCTTAACTTCCGCTGGTTTTACAGAAGAATATATCGTTTTATATATATCTTTTTATAGAAGAATATATCGTTTTATATATATCTTTTTATAGAAGAATATATCGTTTTATATATATATTTTTATAGAAGAATATATCGTTTTATATATATCTTTTTATAGAAGAATATATCGTTTTATATATATCTTTTTATAGAAGAATATATCGTTTTATATATATCTTTTTATAGAAGAATATATCGTTTTATATATATCTTTTTATAGAAGAATATATCGTTTTATATATATCTTTTTATAGAAGAATATATCGTTTTATATATATCTTTTTATAGAAGAATATATCGTTTTATATATATCTTTTTATAGAAGAATATATCGTTTTATATATATCTTTTTATAGAAGAATATATCGTTTTATATATATCTTTTTATAGAAGAATATATCGTTTTATATATATCTTTTTATACAAGAATATATCGTTTTATATATATCTTTTTATAGAAGAATATATCGTTTTATATATATATCTTTATAGAAGAATATATCGTTTTATATATATCTTTTTATAGAAGAATATATCGTTTTATATATATCTTTTTATAGAAGAATATATCGTTGTATATATATATATATCTTTTTATAGAAGAATATATCGTTTTATATATATCTTTTAATAGAAGAATATATCGTTTTATATATATCTTTTTATAGAAGAATATATCGTTTTATATATATATATTTTTATAGAAGAATATATCGTTTTATATATATCTTTTTATAGAAGAATATATCGTTTTATATATATATATCTTTTTATAGAAGAATATATCGTTTTATATATATATCTTTTTATAGAAGAATATATCGTTTTATATATATATCTTTTTATAGAAGAATATATCGTTTTATATATATATCTTTTTATAGAAGAATATATCGTTTTATATATATCTTTTTATAGAAGAATATATCGTTTTATATATATCTTTTTATAGAAGAATATATCGTTTTATATATATCTTTTTATAGAAGAATATATCGTTTTATATATATCTTTTTATAGAAGAATATATCGTTTTATATATATCTTTTTATAGAAGAATATATCGTTTTATATATATCTTTTTATAGAAGAATATATCGTTTTATATATATCTTTTTATAGAAGAATATATCGTTTTATATATATCTTTTTATAGAAGAATATATCGTTTTATATATATCTTTTTATAGAAGAATATATCGTTTTATATATATCTTTTTATAGAAGAATATATCGTTGTATATATATCTTTTTATAGAAGAATATATCGTTTTATATATATCTTTTTATAGAAGAATATATCGTTTTATATATATCTTTTTATAGAAGAATATATCGTTTTATATATATCTTTTTATAGAAGAATATATCGTATTATATATATCTTTTTATAGAAGAATATATCGTTTTATATATATCTTTTTATAGAAGAATATATCGTTTTATATATATCTTTTTATAGAAGAATATATCGTTTTATATATATCTTTTTATAGAAGAATATATCGTTTTATATATATCTTTTTATAGAAGAATATATCGTTTTATATATATATTTTTATAGAAGAATATATCGTTTTATATATATATATCTTTTTATAGAAGAATATATCGTTTTATATATATCTTTTTATAGAAGAATATATCGTTTTATATATATCTTTTTATAGAAGAATATATCGTTTTATATATATCTTTTTATAGAAGAATATATCGTTTTATATATATCTTTTTATAGAAGAATATATCGTTTTATATATATCTTTTTATAGAAGAATATATCGTTTTATATATATCTTTTTATAAAAGAATATATCGTTTTATATATATATCTTTTTATAGAAGAATATATCGTTTTATATATATCTTTTTATAGAAGAATATATCGTTTTATATATATATATCTTTTTATAGAAGAATATATCGTTTTATATATATCTTTTTATAGAAGAATATATCGTTTTATATATATCTTTTTATAGAAGAAAATATCGTTTTATATATATCTTTTTATAGAAGAATATATCGTTTTATATATATCTTTTTACAGAAGAATATATCGTTTTATATATATCTTTTTATAGAAGAATATATCGTTTTATATATATCTTTTTATAGAAGAATATATCGTTTTATATATATCTTTTTATAGAAGAATATATCGTTTTATATATATATATATCTTTTTATAGAAGAATATATCGTTTTATATATATCTTTTTATAGAAGAATATATCGTTTTATATATATCTTTTTATAGAAGAATATATCGTTTTATATATATCTTTTTATAGAAGAATATATCGTTTTAAATATATCTTTTTTTAGAAGAATATATCGTTTTATATATATCTCTTTATAGAAGAATATATCGTTTTATATATATATCTTTTTATAGAAGAATGTATCGTTTTATATATATCTTTTTATAGAAGAATATATCGTTTTATATATATCTTTTTATAGAAGAATATATCGTTTTATATATATCTTTTTATAGAAGAATATATCGTTTTATATATATCTTTTTATAGAAGAATATATCGTTTTATATATATCTTTTTCTAGAAGAATATATCGTTTTATATATATATCTTTTTATAGAAGATAATATCGTTTTATATATATATCTTTTTATAGAAGAATATATCGTTTTATATATATATCTTTTTATAGAAGAATATATCGTTTTATATATATATATATCTTTTTATAGAAGAATATATCGTTTTATATATATATATATCTTTTTATAGAAGAATATATCGTTTTATATATATATCTTTTTATAGAAGAATATATCGTTTTATATATATATCTTTTTATAGAAGAATATATCGTTTTATATATATATCTTTTTATAGAAGAATATATCGTTTTATATATATATCTTTTTATAGAAGAATATATCGTTTTATATATATATCTTTTTATAGAAGAATATATCGTTTTATATATATATCTTTTTATAGAAGAATATATCGTTTTATATATATATATCTTTTTTTAGAAGAATATATCGTTTTATATATATATCTTTTTATAGAAGAATATATCGTTTTATATATATATCATTTTATAGAAGAATATATCGTTTTATATATATATCTTTTTATAGAAGAATATATCGTTTTATATATATATCTTTTTATAGAAGAATATATCGTTTTATATATATATCTTTTTATAGAAGAATATATCGTTTTATATATGTATCTTTTTATAGAAGAATATATCGTTTTATATATATCTTTTTATAGAAGAATATATCGTTTTATATATATATCTTTTTATAGAAGAATATATCGTTTTATATATATATATCTTTTTATAGAAGAATATATCGTTTTATATATATATATCTTTTTATAGAAGAATATATCGTTTTATATATATATCTTTTTATAGAAGAATATATCGTTTTATATATATATCTTTTTATAGAAGAATATATCGTTTTATAAATATCTTTTTATAGAAGAATATATCGTTTTATATATATCTTTTTATAGAAGAATATATCGTTTTATATATATCTTTTTATAGAAGAATATATCGTTATATATATATATATATGTTTTTATAGAAGAATATATCGTTTTAAATATATCTTTTTTTAGAAGAATATATCGTTTTATATATATCTCTTTATAGAAGAATATATCGTTTTATATATATATCTTTTTATAGAAGAATGTATCGTTTTATATATATCTTTTTATAGAAGAATATATCGTTTTATATATATCTTTTTATAGAAGAATATATCGTTTTATATATATCTTTTTATAGAAGAATATATCGTTTTATATATATCTTTTTATAGAAGAATATATCGTTTTATATATATCTTTTTCTAGAAGAATATATCGTTTTATATATATATCTTTTTATAGAAGAATATATCGTTTTATATATATATCTTTTTATAGAAGAATATATCGTTTTATATATATATCTTTTTATAGAAGAATATATCGTTTTATATATATATATCTTTTTATAGAAGAATATATCGTTTTATATATATATATCTTTTTATAGAAGAATATATCGTTTTATATATATATCTTTTTATAGAAGAATATATCGTTTTATATATATATCTTTTTATAGAAGAATATATCGTTTTATATATATATATCTTTTTATAGAAGAATATATCGTTTTATATATATATCTTTTTATAGAAGAATATATCGTTTTATATATATATCTTTTTATAGAAGAATATATCGTTTTATATATATCTTTTTATAGAAGAATATATCGTTTTATATATATATATCTTTTTTTAGAAGAATATATCGTTTTATATATATATCTTTTTATAGAAGAATATATCGTTTTATATATATATCATTTTATAGAAGAATATATCGTTTTATATATATATCTTTTTATAGAAGAATATATCGTTTTATATATATATATCTTTTTTTAGAAGAATATATCGTTTTATATATATATCTTTTTATAGAAGAATATATCGTTTTATATATATATCATTTTATAGAAGAATATATCGTTTTATATATATATCTTTTTATAGAAGAATATATCGTTTTATATATATATCTTTTTATAGAAGAATATATCGTTTTATATATATATCTTTTTATAGAAGAATATATCGTTTTATATATATATCTTTTTATAGAAGAATATATCGTTTTATATATATCTTTTTATAGAAGAATATATCGTTTTATATATATATCTTTTTATAGAAGAATATATCGTTTTATATATATATATCTTTTTATAGAAGAATATATCGTTTTATATATATATATCTTTTTATAGAAGAATATATCGTTTTATATATATATCTTTTTATAGAAGAATATATCGTTTTATATATATATCTTTTTATAGAAGAATATATCGTTTTATAAATATCTTTTTATAGAAGAATATATCGTTTTATATATATCTTTTTATAGAAGAATATATCGTTTTATATATATCTTTTTATAGAAGAATATATCGTTATATATATATATATGTTTTTATAGAAGAATATATCGTTTTATATATATCTTTTTATAGAAGAATATATCGTTTTATATATATCTTTTTATAGAAGAATATATCGTTTTATATATATATCTTTTTATAGAAGAATATATCGTTTTATATATATCTTTTTATAGAAGAATATATCGTTTTATATATATATATATATATCTTTTTATAGAAGAATATATCGTTTTATATATATCTTTTTATAGAAGAATATATCGTTTTATATATATCTTTTTATAGAAGAATATATCGTTTTATATATATCTTTTTATAGAAGAATATATCGTTTTATATATATCTTTTTATAGAAGAATATATCGTTTTATATATATCTTTTTATAGAAGAATATATCGTTTTATATATATCTTTTTATAGAAGAATATATCGTTTTATATATATATATATATATATCTTTTTATAGAAGAATATATCGTTTTATATATATCTTTTTATAGAAGAATATATCGTTTTATATATATCTTTTTATAGAAGAATATATCGTTTTATATATATCTTTTTATAGAAGAATATATCGTTTTATATATATCTTTTTATAGAAGAATATATCGTTTTATATATATCTTTTTATAGAAGAATATATCGTTTTATATATATATATATATATATCTTTTTATAGAAGAATATATCGTTTTATATATATCTTTTTATAGAAGAATATATCGTTTTATATATATATCTTTTTATAGAAGAATATATCGTTTTATATATATCTTTTTATAGAAGAATATATCGTTTTATATATATCTTTTTATAGAAGAATATATCGTTTTATATATATATATATATATCTTTTTATAGAAGAATATATCGTTTTATATATATATCTTTTTATAGAAGAATATATCGTTTTATATATATCTTTTTATAGAAGAATATATCGTTTTATATATATATATCTTTTTATAGAAGAATATATCGTTTTATATATATCTTTTTATAGAAGAATATATCGTTTTATATATATATATATCTTTTTATAGAAGAATATATCGTTTTATATATATCTTTTTATAGAAGAATATATCGTTTTATATATATATCTTTTTATAGAAGAATATATCGTTTTATATATATCTTTTTATACAAGAATATATCGTTTTATATATATCTTTTCATAGAAGAATATATCGTTTTATATATATCTTTTTATAGAAGAATATATCGTTTTATATATATATCTTTTTATAGAAGAATATATCGTTTTATATATATATCTTTTTATAGAAGAATATATCGTTTTATATATATCTTTTTATAGAAGAATATATCGTTTTATATATATATATCTTTTTATAGAAGAATATATCGTTTTATATATATATCTTTTTATAGAAGAATATATCGTTTTATATATATCTTTTTATAGAAGAATATATCGTTTTATATATATATCTTTTTATAGAAGAATATATCGTTTTATATATATCTTTTTATAGAAGAATATATCGTTTTATATATATATCTTTTTATAGAAGAATATATCGTTTTATATATATCTTTTTATAGAAGAATATATCGTTTTATATATATATATATCTTTTTATAGAAGAATATATCGTTTTATATATATCTTTTTATAGAAGAATATATCGTTTTATATATATCTTTTTATAGAAGAATATATCGTTTTATATATATATCTTTTTATAGAAGAATATATCGTTTTATATATATATCTTTTTATAGAAGAATATATCGTTTTATATATATATCTTTTATAGAAGAATATATCGTTTTATATATATATCTTTTTATAGAAGAATATATCGTTTTATATATATCTTTTTATAGAAGAATATATCGTTTTATATATATCTTTTTATAGAAGAATATATCGTTTTATATATATATCTTTTTATAGAAGAATATATCGTTTTATATATATATCTTTTTATAGAAGAATATATCGTTTTATATATATCTTTTTATAGAAGAATATATCGTTTTATATATATATATCTTTTTATAGAAGAATATATCGTTTTATATATATCTTTTTATAGAAGAATATATCGTTTTATATATATCTTTTTATAGAAGAATATATCGTTTTATATATATATCTTTTTATAGAAGAATATATCGTTTTATATATATCTTTTTATAGAAGAATATATCGTTTTATATATATATCTTTTTATAGAAGAATATATCGTTTTATATATATCTTTTTATAGAAGAATATATCGTTTTATATATATATATCTTTTTATAGAAGAATATATCGTTTTATATATATCTTTTTATAGAAGAATATATCGTTTTATATATATCTTTTTATAGAAGAATATATCGTTTTATATATATATCTTTTTATTGAAGAATATATCGTTTTATATATATATCTTTTTATAGAAGAATATATCGTTTTATATATATATCTTTTATAGAAGAATATATCGTTTTATATATATATCTTTTTATAGAAGAATATATCGTTTTATATATATATATATCTTATTATAGAAGAATATATCGTTTTATATATATCTTTTTATAGAAGAATATATCGTTTTATATATATCTTTTTATAGAAGAATATATCGTTTTATATATATCTTTTTATAGAAGAATATATCGTTTTATATATATCTTTTTATAGAAGAATATATCGTTTTATATATATCTTTTTATAGAAGAATATATCGTTTTATATATATCTTTTTATAGAAGAATATATCCATTATCATGGAAACAAAACCACGCAAATACAGCTGTCCCAGCAAAAGCTGGGGGGGGGGGGGTGAAGAAATAAATAAAAAAGAGGCAAGTGATATATGTCGGCGACATTAAAAGAGATAATACTCTTATAAAAATCACACTGGAGGGAAGGGTAAGGTTGAGGGCAAGCAAGCAAACGATAGACAACGATACAAGCGGGAATATAACACCAAGAGATAGACGAACAGCAATTTGGCAGAATGTACATTCAGGGGAAGAGACATACAATGCTGGAGATCCAATGCAGCAAACCGTGATTTTGGAGACGAAACCTAATTGATTGAACTCGGCAGACCTTTGTCTATACCGGCGGTATAAAACCTGTTTTTCTGCCTTGGACAATTTAGATATTTATAACATTTGCGGGCCATATACAATTATACACTTAAACATTAGCGTGCTATATTTGGTCAAACATTGAACAAACTCATCCCCAATGTGATGGCTGTATTTGGTCAAACATTGAACAAACTCATCCCCAATGTGATGGCTGGAACTGATTCTCTTTTTGTTGTTTGTCCATCAAGAATGATGATGACCATTCATTTCACCCAGTGGGGTTGAAGGTATGGAGCCGTGAGTTCTATGATGGCTGATAAGGCCTATTTTGGCTCGAAATGTTCTTTGACAATGTGGACAAAGAATGCTTGACGTTTCTGGAGGAGGATTTCCTGCAGTGGTTTTTCTGTCCTGCCTTTTCTGATATGATGTTAACTGGCATTGGTTATGTTACTACTAACAACTGCTTGTCCACGTTTGCGTCGGTCAGACTGGAGAGCAGCTGACTCTTTGTGATGATAAGTTTAAAAAAGAAAAAATCTATCCCCAGCCATAAGTTGTTCGAAGCACAGATGCATATTTCAAGGCATGTCTCCACAAAATATGAAATTCATTATTTTGTTTGCTGGTCTCCCTGGACGAGGCGTTAGCAGCTTTCTCCGTAACCCCAAATACTCTTGTGGTTGACGTGAGCGCACGAGAATTGGAAGCGGTTCGAGTTGCGCCAGTGACTTATGAGAGTATGGAGCCTGTCGCTCAGAAAGTCGTGGCGTGCTGAAGATCGTAATCTAGCTTAGGAATCAACATACAGCTGAAAGATGCTGATGGTGACCGCAATATCCTGAAAACAGGATGGAAACGAGGGGGGAAAAAATTATTTTGTGTAACGTTTATAGAACTGAAGTTGCCTTGGCAGAGCCAGGCCAAATGATTTCGCGAGGCCTTATACGGCTCAGGGGCCGAACGTTCCCCGCTCTGGTCTACAGAAACCCAGATACATTTTAGAATAATCGGAGCGTTCATGGGGCGTCCTCTGGGCGGCAAACGTGTCTACTAGCCACTGTTCTACATGAAACAAATAATAGCAGCCCAGAATCCATTGCTAAACAGACAATAACATATCAGAAACGCACGAAAAGGAATAAAATAAATTTTTTTATAGAACGTCACAATCAACCCCATCATTTGTGACTGTTGTTATTTACTAGGCAATTTTTACGTTCATCAGTTTGCCACCCCTTTCTGAACGACCGACGCTCACATTGAAATCAACACAACGCGGATGCCTGTAAGCCTGCACCTTAATTCCAGCCCTGGACTCTGTGTGTGGGGGAGCTGAGAAACGCGTTCACTGCCTCTATATCACAGCACCGTCTGAAGTGACATTAATAATGCAAATGTAAAGATGACGAATCAGAAGAGGGCCCGGGGTACCTTAGGTGTGAGGTCGGTATGTATAGAGGAATCCTCTTTAGTCAAACTGATTTCTTCTTACCAAAAATGTTCAGTCTGCCAGGAAGCAATTTCCTGGCTGGAAGTGCAATCTTTGGCACAAAAAGTGTAGTAGGCGCTGGTATACTTGATTGCTACTGTCCCCGGATATCCGGCGCTGTTGTATAATGTAGGAGAGTTGAAGAGTCACGTGATTAGCTCTCGTCCAGCGGTGTGTCTGCTCTGGGAGAGGGTAACCTTGATTTGAACCCTGGCGCGTGGGAGTCGGTAGTTCTGTTCAATTTTTGCTCTATCTTTCTGTCTGATTAAGCTAATTAAAATAGTGTCTGTATGTGACTGTATGTGTGTGAGTGTGTGTGTGTGTGTGCATAACTGGGAATGCGTCAGCCTTGTCTGTGTGCGTGTGTGAGTCTGTATGTATGTGAGTATGAGTGCTCCTGTGCGTGGGCAAGTATTACGCGCTGTTTGTATGAATGAGTGGTCGCATGTTTCAGAGGGCATTGTGAATATGTGCTTGATTGTGCGAACTTGGATGGTTGGATGTGTGTGTGTATGTGCGTGCGCGCGCGCGAGTGTGTGTGTGCGCGTGGATGTGACTTTGTGAGTATGTGTATTCTTATATGGCTGTGTAATTTTGTAAGTGCGTACGTGTGTGTCTCCACACAAACACATCATGGCGGTAACAAGCATGTACATCACCTATAGTGGAGTCACCACAAACACATATGACGGTATGTATATCACTTATATCGCCCAAAAAGCCAGAGAAGAGTCATACCGCTAATCCTTTGTGTTAATTCCAATACAGTTTGATCCCACTTTTGCCCGATTCCACTTTTGCCTGATTTCACTTTTGCCTGATTCCACTGTGCTCCAGTAAACATAAATTGTGGGGAAATAATACAATTTCGGCACATGCTGTGTTTAACTTATTGGAAAATCAACGAGTAAACGTAGTTACATGATACAACAACAGCAAGAACAACAACAATAACAAAATTGACATCAACAATAATAACAAAAACAGTAACAACAAGAACAACAGCAACAAAAAAACCAACCAAAAAAAAAAACAGTAATAATAACAATAGCATCAACAACATCAACAACATTAGCAGCAACAACAACGTTAGCAGCAACAACAGCAGCATAAACAACAGCAGCATCAACAACAACGTTAACAGCAGCAGCAACAACAACTTTAGCAGCAACAACAACAAAAACAACAACAATATCAACAACAACAACAACGTTTGCAGCAGTTGCAACAACAACAGCACCAATAACAACAAAAACAACAACAGCAGCAATAAAAACAAGAGCAACCACAACAAAGACAAATGTAGCAACATCTACGTAGGTAGACAGACGTATCGGTGGACGGACGTATGGGTGGACGGACGTATGGGTGGACGGACGTATGGGTGGACAGACGTATGGATGAATCGGTGAATCGCTGGATGGGTAAGCAGTTGGCTGGGTGGTTAGATAGATAGATAGATAGGTACTAGGTAGGTGAGTTGTTAGGTTGGTTGGTAGACACACAGACAGACAGACAGACATTCAGAGTGAGACCACCACGCTTCTCCATTCTTTGAGAACACTATACAACATTCAAGAAAAGATACTACCAAACCCCGAGGACAGACAGTAGACAGACAGTCAGATTTAGTGTGAAACTACCAGTATTCTCCATTTTCTCAGAACACAATACACCATTGAAGACAAAGACACCACCAAAGGCTGTGGACAGACATACTATACTTGGCAATGTCTTGAACGTCTCACACGAAGCCGTGGCTGTTCGGGAAACCAGACATCATTAATTCAAACTCAATAAGATTTTAGTTACAGAGGGCCCTTGCTCCTGGCATCATGCTCATTGATTGCCACGTTGTACCATTCACCCCAACTAGATTTTAGATTTGGCTGCAGTTCTAATGTCGTGTGCCTGCTAGGTTGAATACATTCTGGCATGAATTATTGCAGTCTGGTTTCCGGTTATTCTGTGTACAGTCTGTCGGATCTGTCTGTCCAGGAATATTAAATAAATCTTATGTAAATAGGTTAAGAATATCATAACAAGAAGCTATTGTTATGGACAGTGGGTCACTGATCAATTAGCATGTACTTCTGTCGACTACGTGTACATTTCACCTTTGTGAAATAGCTTTTTCCATGTAAACAGTTTAGTTACGAATGTAAACAGCTAAATTACACATGTAAATAGATAAAGGCATGTAAACAGATAAGGCAGGCATGTAAACAGCTACGTTAAGCGTGTTAACAGATATGTTACACATGTACATAGTTTTAAGCTATGAATGTAAACAGTTTAGTTACAACTGCAAACAGCTAACTTCCGCATGTAAACGGCTAAGTTACGCATGTAAACAGCTGAGTTACATATGTAAACAGCTGAGTTAATGTATGTAACCGGCTAGGTTGCACATATAAACAGCTCAGCTAGACAAGAAAACAGCCGAGTTACGAATGGAATTAAAGAATGACTCAGTATTACATGTTTGTCAAATAATAAAGGCCCCCTTTTCTCCGCCTTGAGACTTTTGTGACGCAGGAAGCCAAAGAAGATTGATAAACCAACACAGAACTGGTGTTGTTAGCCGCTACACGCTGCGGGATTTGCTGAGGAGGGGATCCGAGCATTTATGGACTGAATGGTTCGATGTGCAATGAGGATGATCTGTCGACTAACTAACTAACCAACCAACCAACCAACTAACTAACTAACTAACTAACTAACTAACTAACTAACTAACTAACTAACTAACTAACTAACTAACTAACTAACTAATGCAAATTGGACAGTTTCATAGACTAATCGCCACTTGGTGGCTGATGTGGTCAGTGTCACGCTGTGGCCTTTACTTCCCACATAATAACCAGGTATCCATTTCAGCCTGAGTAGGAATAGGAGTCAGGTTCATTTTGTTTTTAATCCGGCTCCATCGGTGATTTCAACACATTATCACGGACTGCCAGTCGAGCGTGCCGTCAACCGTTTCAACGTTACTGCCATGTATTATACTCAGCTTACATTATTGTATAGGAGAGAATCATGGACATCGGAACACCAATGCGAGAGCAAAATATAGACTTTTGAAACGTGATTGCTGTGGGCCAGCACATGATGTAGGCCTGTATACGGAGAGGAACACTGCCAGTCTTTTCCTCTGTCAGTGGACGGCGAGTCCAGGAATGGAAGAAATGGGGTTATCTCCACAAATATGAAACATATACTAGGAGAATGAAACAAACAAACAAACAAGTATGATAAAACCAGGATTGAAGAAAACGTTACAGAATGACATCAAGATCGGAAAGAGTGCTTCGGTCATATTAAAAAAAAAAAAAAGGCTCAGTGTTGAAGAATGTGTCGGACGGATTGGTGGAGGGAGAGTGCGCAGGACGGGAGCAGCTTTATGGATAATGAGAATCATAAAGAGTGACTGGAAGACGCATGCACGATTCCACCATGAAGAACCATGACAGAGGGAGTTGGAGACTCGTTACAGCCTGCTTTCGATGCGGTGATGCCGATTAATGATACTTCACATTGGCATACACGGGATATGTGTACATTGCACACGTGGAGGTTTACACATCTGATATCATAGGCTTGAGGAATCTGCTGTGTTCAATAGATGATGTCATACTCGTAGTTATCATTGTATACTTTGTAGCAGATATTCTATCTATTATTCTTTACACTGTAGCAGCTATTTCAGTTATTACTCTGTACATAGTAGCATATATTATAGATATAATTCTATATATTGTAGTAGATATTCTAGCTATAACTCTATACATCCTAGTAGATATACCCATCCCCCACCCACACATCCTCAACCCACCCACACCACCCAACTACCCACTCACAACCACACCTCCATCCACCACACATTCCACATCCACAGACATCCCCCACCAACCCACACATCCCTCACCCACCCACCCACACATCCATCATCCACTCACACATCCCGAACCCATACCACACATCCCCACCAACACACATCTCCATACCCATACACAGACACACGCACACATCTCCCTACCCACGTATACATCTCCAGTCCACTCACATACATCCCCCACACACCCAAACATGCGCCAACCCACATCCCCTACCACACACATATCCCCCACCCACACACCACACACATCCCCTACCCACACAATATTCCACACCCACACACCTCACACACATATCCCCCACCCACACTCACACACCACCACATATTCCCCACCCATCACACCACACACACATCCCCCACCCACACCCACACATATATTCTCACCCACCCACCACACAATACCCCCACCCACACACCACACACATATCTCCAATCAACACACCACACACAACTCCCCACCCACAGACACATCCTCCACCCATCCACCAACCCACACACTCTCACTCACCCACACATCCTTAACTACCCACCCACACACCCCCAACCACCCACCCCCAAACACCCATCCCCTAACCACACATCTCTCAATCACACATACCCCCACCCACACACATCCCCAGCCACTCACACATCCCGCTCCGACCCACCACATCCCTCACCCACCTACACATCCCTCAGCAACTCACACACCCTCGACCTACACATCCCCCACCCACACACATCTCCCCACCCACCCTCACATCCTCCACCTACCCCACCCCACCCCCACAAGACAGAGGCAAACAGAAAAACAGGCAGAGACCAAAAGACAGACAAACAGATAGACAGGAACAGGTGGTCAGACACGTACATAGATAGACAGACAGAGACAAATGGACGGACTGAGACAGATAGACACACAGAGACAAACAGACATACACAAAAAAAAAAATACAGAAAAACAGAGACAGACAGATACGGACTAACAGAGACAAGCACACAATCATATCCAGACAGTCAGACAGATAGGCAAAAACAGGTTGGCAGACACGCACACAGATAGACAGACAGAGAAAAATAGTTAGACAGAAAAACAGACAGATACAGACTAACAGAGACAAGCAGACAAACAGAGCCCGACAGACAGATAGACAGAAACAGGTAGACAGACACGCACACAGATAGACATAGACAGACAGAGAGAAACAGACAAATGAAAAAAAAAACCCAGACAGACACAGAGAAAGACAGATACCAACTAACAGAGACAAGCAGACAAACAGACAGGCCTTCGCATTCAAACTGTTAATGCTGGGTGTTATAACAAAAATATCGCTGTGAAACAAACAGGATTAGCTGAAAAACCGCCCGGGAAACGTCATGTGAGAAAAGCACACAAACACGATAAAATAACCACCATAACCAGCGCTGATGATTCCTCATTCTGGCCAAATCATCCCTATGAGCCCGGCTGGCGCCAGACAGCCATATCTGGACAAACCGCTGCCTTTCCTGGCTCCGAACTGTGGGCCCATATCTCAGAATAAATAAGGCCCCATTGAAGGGCGTTTAATAGTGCCTCCTAACTGCTTGATGTCAACGGTCAAAGTTTGTAAAATCAATAGGCGTCTGATAAATGGGTGGAAATGGCCGGAGCGCTTCCGAGATTGTCTCGTGCAGGATAAGGGATGGGGTCATTGAATAGAGATCGTGGCAAACACTTACGATTAAGTCGCCACAATGTGGTGCTGCTTCTTCGGACGCTAACTATTTAACTCGTGAGGTATGGTTTGTTTCCGAGACACCTGTCGACAGCAGGCGAGTAAGAAGCACTGAAACATTTAAACAGACATTCGGGAGGCGTGATAGAAGTATTTAAAGATATAAACGGACATTTGGACTGACATATGTGGGGGATGTGTGTGTGGGTGGGGAGTTGTGTGTGGTTTGTTGGTTGGGGATATGTGTGTGGTGTGTGGGTGGGGGATGTGTGTGTCGGTGGGGGATTTGTGTGGTGTGTGGGGTTTGTGTGGTGTGTGGGTGGGGGTATGTGCGTGGTGTGTGGGTGGGCGTCTTGCTCAGACATTTGAACTGAGATTCGTGAGGCGTGGTGGAAGTATTCAAACATGTAAACGGACATACTTGTGGCGCGGCATTGATGCTGAAATATTTTAAGAGATATGCATGAGGCGTGGAAGTCGCACTTAAACATGTGAACAGACATACCTGAGGCGTGGGAGTTTTACTGACACATGTGACCAAACATTTGTGAAATGTGTGCCGTACTGAAAGAATTCAGCTGGCATACCTGGGGCGTAGAAGAGGTACTCAAACATTTCAACAGACATTTGTGAGGAATGGTGATAGTACTCAAACATTTCAAAAGACATTTGTGAGGCGTGGTAATAGTATTCAAATTTCAGCAGACATTTGTGAGGCGTGGTGATAGTACTCAACCATTTCAACAGACATTTGTGAGGCGTGGTGATAGTACTCAACAATTTCAACAGACATTTGTGAGGCTTCGTTATAGCACTCAAACATTTCAATAGACATGTGTGAGACGTGGTGAAAGAACTCAAACATTTCAACAGACATTTGTGAGGCGTGGTGAAAGTACTCAAACAGTTCAACAGACATTTGTGAGGCTTCGTTATAGCACTCAAACATTTCAACAGACATGTGTGAGGCGTGGTGAAAGTACTCAAACATTTCAACAGACATTTGTGAGGCGTGGTGAAAGTACTCAAACATTTCAACAGACATTTGTGAGGCTTCGTTATAGCACTCAAACATTTCAACAGACATGTGTGAGGCGTGGTGAAAGTACTCAAACATTTCAACAGACATTTGTGAGACGTGGTGAAAGTACTCAAACATTTCAACAGACATTTGTCTGCTCTGTCGGGTGTCACCTGATCCCTCGAGTGCAGATTGGCCTGTAACAAAATGGCCGTACAAAATAACACCGTACGCCTTGTACGTCTCAGGCATGTAAAAGTCCTTTACTTTACATTCTTGCTTTACTTCAGCATCAATGTCTGTCACTTTTCTGTTTTACTTCAGCATCATTGTCTGTCACTTGTCTGTTTTACGTCATCATCAGTATCTGTTACTTGTCTGTTTTACCTCAGCATCACTGTCTGTCACTTGTCTGTTTTACCTCAGCATCAATGTCTGTCACTTGTCTGTTTTACTTCATGATCAATATCTGTCACTTGTCTGGTTTACTTCAGCATTTTTGTCTACCACGTGTATTCTTTTACTTCAGCATCAATGTCTGTCACATTCCTTCAAATTCGCGATCATATCCTCTTATGTCATCCCACCGGCTGATTCATTAGTTCACTTAGATGCACGCGTTTTACAGAACGCCTCAGGCAACCCCAGGATGTATTGGATTGTGTGATTGCATATGCAATTCAACGTTTAGAAGTTTGCCATTACCATATGAACGGCCATCATTG
Source organism: Cepaea hortensis (assembly GCA_963921405.1). Classification (NCBI taxonomy): domain Eukaryota; kingdom Metazoa; phylum Mollusca; class Gastropoda; order Stylommatophora; family Helicidae; genus Cepaea; species Cepaea hortensis. Next base: position 109,281,763 of record OY992886.1, read on the forward strand.
TGAAAAACAACGCAAAGCTATCTGCTTCCAAATGTCCTGCTGCTGATTTCGCACCCGGTTGTCTGGATTGTAAAATTTTGTCACCACCTCTAAGCCACAGACGGCGGTTGTTCACACATAGTGGAGGTACATTTGTCTGAGCAGTTTCTAGCTATTTTCAGTGATTTGTTGTTGTTGTTGTTGTTGTTGTTGTTGTTGTTGTTGTTGTTGTTTAGAACCATGTGGAATTGGGTTTATAGCTCTTGTATCGATTCAAGAATACATATACGTCTCGCTGATCAATAGCGAGGAAAAGTATGCTACTAATTCTCTCTCTCCCCCTACAGAACAAAGTCAAGTCTCTAAATCGCTCTGTTCCATACAGACGAACGTCAAATCTCTACTTCTCTCTGTCCTATAAAGATGGATATCATATGTCTAATTCTCTCTGTCTCCTACGGACGGACGCCATGTCTCTAAATCTCTGTCCCCTACAGACGGACGTTATCTCTCTCTCCTCCCCCACCCCTACAGACGGACGCTATATAACTACTTGGCACTGATACCTACAGACAGACGTTATATCTCTCTCCTCCCCCACCCCTACAGACGGACGCTATATAACTACTTGGCACTGATACCTACAGACAGACGTTATATCTCTCTCCTCCCCCACCCCTACAGACGGACGTTATATAACTACTTGGCACTGATACCTACAGACAGACGTTATATCTCTCTCCTCCCCCACCCCTACAGACGGACGCTATATAACTACTTGGCACTGATACCTACAGACAGACTTTATATCTCTCTCCTCCCCCACCCCTACAGACGGACGTTATATAACTACTTGGCACTGATACCTACAGACAGACGTTATATCTCTCTCCTCCCCCACCCCTACAGACGGACGTTATATAACTACTTGGCACTGATACCTACAGACAGACGTTATATCTCTCTCCTCCCCCACCCCTACAGACGGACGTTATATAACTACTTGGCACTGATACCTATAGACGGGCGGCATGGCAGTAATTCTCTCTGCCCCATACAGACGGACGCTATAGCACTATTAACTACTAATTCTTTCTGTCGCCTACAGGCGGCCATCATGCCCCTAATTCATTCTGTTCCTTACAAACGGACGTCATAATTCTAATACGTCTTTATCTCTAAATAAGGACGTCTTACACCAATTTTTCCGTCCTCTCTTTCCCCTTATAGACTAACGGCATGCTACCAATTCTCTATGTCCTCTACAGATAGACGTCATACCATTAACGGACGTCATACCTCTAATTCTTTCTGTCCCATACAGACGGACGTCATACCTCTAATTATTTCTATTAATGGCCAATTTCCATATTATCCTCACTATCCAAACCGCTAGAAAAGTTCATCCACAATACAACACTAGAGCACTTAGTTCTCCACAAACTAATAGTTGACAGTCAGTCAGGATTTCGGCCATAATATTCTTGTCGAACGGCCCTAACAAATATGATGGAAACTGGCATCAAAATATTAACAACAATACTCTATGTGGAGCGGTGTTTATAGACTTTAGAAAAGCATTCGATATGATAGATCATACTATTCTAATTAAAAGACTAGAAACAATGAAAGTAAGCTTTAATATAGTGACATTAATAAAATCATTTTTATTAGACAGAAAACAAGTAGTAACACGCAATAAATCTTTATCTCAAGCCAATACCATTAATATTGGAGTACCTTAGGGGTCTATACTTGGCCGTCTGTTATTTGCCATTTATATAAATGATCTTCCCTTATATCTGTCGTCGTCCTGCTATCTATTTGCAGACGACTGCACAGTACATACAAACGGTATTGATCGTAATGTGCTAGAATTATCCTTGCAACAGGAAATAAATAGTGTAGTTAACTGGAGTCACGCAAACAGCATGCAAATTAACATTTCTAAATCAAAATCTATGTTAATAGGAACCAGGCAAAGACTTCACACTCTAAACTTGCAGAGAACTCTTCCGCTGCACATTGGTAGCTCGCCTATAGAAATTGTAACAGAGCACAAAGCACTGGGTCTTATCATAGATCAAAATCTAACCTTTAATTCCCATGTTCATGCTTCCCCCCCCCCCCCCTCCCCCCCCCCAAAAAAAAAAAAAAAAATGTATACCAATTTGTCAAAATTAAAAATTTCCTCGACGAAAACTCAAGAAAGATTTTATATAATTTCCACATACAAACACATATTGATTATTGCTCCACAATCTGGGATGGATGCTCCAAATCAATAACAAAACGCCTTTATCCACCCCAGAAAAGGGCAGTGCGTTTAATCAATGGTGATAAACTTACAGACAATTCTAACCTACATGAACGTCTTCAGTTACTGCCACTCCACAAACGCCTACTTTTTAATAAGGCTAAACTAATTCACAAAATCCTATTTCAAAATGCTCCAAGCTACCTTTGGCCATTGTTCAAATATAACATAAGACATAGCGAACAACTAAATATACTTCATTTCCCTAAACCTAGGATAGACTTATATAAAACAAGCTTAGCATACTCTGCCACTCAGTTGTGGAACAATCTTCCACAAGAAATAAAAGACACCACCAATCATTATACATACAGTCGCAACCTGTTTAAACACTACCTCAGTACAAACTACATGCCCCCCCCCCCTACAAATAATAATGGTAAATTATCTCAAATGACAACTAGTTAATAAACATTTCCATATGTATGGCACGTAACACCTTCCTTGGGTATTTATCATGTCCATGGTAAACATTGCCTCAGTGAGTCATGTATTATTGATTATTTTCCATGCGGATTAATGCTTATTGTTCTTTTGCTGTCTAAGATTAGCTTCATAAGTGATGTTGAATGAAAGAATGTATGAGAGGAATTAGAGAAGAAGAGCAGAATGTCAGACGGGCCTGTGTGCCCAACTTTTAACCCTTTGAAAATAAAGATTGTTCGTTCGTTCGTTCGTTCGTTCTGTCCTCTACAGACGGACGTCATACCTCTAATTCTTTCTGTCCCCTACAGACGGACGCTACACCACTATGTCTCTCTGACGAACATCTTACTTCTAAATTTCTCTGTCTTACATAGACAGATGTCGAATCCTACATCCACTCCGTCCCATTGAGGTGGGCGCCTTGAGTTTCTCAATCCCCAGTTTGAATCAACCACAGAAATCTCACGGGAAGATTTCAAGCAATGAAACTGACACAACATCGAAATGTCTAAAAGCTCACATATAAACTAAACAAAATAGGAAGCTCACGATCAATATTTATGTAAAGCACCTCCCCTCGGGATTGGAATGTCCCGTTTCTTTCACTTCTAAATTTAGAAATTGTAGAATGCGCATGCGCACAAGTCTCCGGGGTTTCCTCCTTATTGTTGGTATCAGCAATCAGCGAATAACTTCCACTTCCGGAGTATCTCATACACTGGTTCTTTCAGATAAGGGCGGAGCGAGTATGGGGATATCCTGAGTGTTGTGATATTGGTTTTTGACTAAACTCATCATAACTCAAGACCCGTTCCTTCGCAACCATGGTGCAGTGTCAAGAAGTAGCTGGTGAGACGTTTAGAGTTAAGGAGAATCAGATATTTGGAGACGTTTGTAACCATGAAGCGTACTCTAAATATGCGCATACGAATTACATGTTCTTATATTTGGCAACACGTGTATTGGCTTAAATAATTATACGTCCGGCGGAATTTTGAGGAAAGGGGGGTGGGGGGTTCGTTGTAGGAACTACGGATTTCGTGCTTTGTGCGATATTTTCAACAGGTCGCCCTGCGGACAGCGACCCAAATATATAGGATAAACACGGTGCAATGAAATCGATGTTCTTGTCTTTAAAACCCCTTTTTAATACCGTTCATGCTTCTTTGTGTTAGACCACGCCCCTCTTGTTCGTTCATGATTTTGTGTGTTAGACCACGCCCCTCTTGCTCGTTAATGATTCTCTGTATTAGACCACGCCCCTCTTGTTCGTTCATGATTTTGTGTGTTAGACAACGCCCCTCTTGCTCGTTAATGATTCTCTGTATTAGACCACGCCCCTCTTGTTCGTTCATGATTTTGTGTGCTAGACCACGCCCCTCTTGCTCGTTAATGATTCTCTGTGTTAGACCACGCCCCTCTTGCTCGTTAATGATTCTCTGTATTTGACCACGCCCCTCTTGTTCGTTCATGATTCTTTGCGTTAGACCACGCCCATCTTGTTCGTTCGTCACACCACGTGTTCATTCCATGTGGTTACCTGTATCTGTTTGACTATACCTGTTACTGTTTCACGTTTCTTGTTCGGCAGACAAAGGACTAGGATGGAAACGTCCCTCTGTATTTATGTATGTTTTGACCTTCCGTCCACATTCCTTCTCTGTTATAATGTGTGTTTTTATTTGGACTTACTGAACATCTCGGTGCACTAAGCCCCGTTTTTCGATACTTTGAAAAAAAAAAATTTTGTAAACATCCATAAAAATATGGTGAATTGTAGCGCCGAGACGTCCGCCTGCATCCCGGTGGACCAGGGCTCGATCCTTATCAGACCGTTTCGAATTTTTTAAGTTGTCTTGGGCTGCCAGATTGACCCTGAAATGGGTACCGAGAAATGTCTTGGGGCGTAGAGGCGGCCGACTGGATACCAATCATATATTATAACCCACTGAGTAGCATCTGCTCGATATGGGTCTAGCTTTTATACCCAATGCCATTAAGACATGTGAAAGGAACCTTGACTTTTCTTTGTCTACAGTTTTAGTTTGAGGTGGACATCGTGGCACTGAGCCACTCCACATTTAAATAACACAGTATTCTGGAGACCTCGATCTGTATAATATATGTGCTGCAACAAGATCTGTGTGTTTACACTCCCACTCTCACGAGATACGATACTTTGGCGGGATTGGTCAAAGGAAATAAGGAGATTACAGCGCGGGTCGGATGACAACCGAGAGAATAGTCCCGTGGAGATGTAGTTCGTAGTTATGTTCGACTAATGACATTGTAGAGTGACTTGTCTGCGGGAATTGTCGATATCTGCAGGAGTTGATGTCATGTTTACATCTGTCGTCTCATTGCTTCGAATGGTATTACTGACGCCAGCTAAACGGACAACACTGGGCAGTCTGTACAATATATTCATAGTGGCCACTAAGACAGTTCATAAATAAACGCACCTGTATTGTTCATACAAGTAGACGAAAGAAGTAAGGATTAGAAGACGCACTAGACAAAGTAAAAATTGAAAGCCATAGTTACTGACTGGGATTATGTTGTCTAGTCCGTCTTCTAATCCTTACTTCTTTCTTCTTCTTCTGTGAGCGTCAGACAATAATGTGTGGCTGATGTCTCAGATTGATGAAATGAACTGGTATTCTTGTCGCTTGCCTGACATTCAGAATGTATCTTTCTCTTTATGTGATGGTTGATTAATACGTGTATTTTCCTGGACACTGACTGACTTACTAAATCTTCCCGGTTTTCTTGCATTCAGACGGTGTTTATTTCACGTGACATTATTTTCATAGAAGTGTGGATTAATACTTGTTCTTTCCCTGAAAAGTACTGAAACTTTAGGTATTCCTCTTTCTTTACATTCAGCGATAGTTAAATCGTTGACTCGTTTCTGACATTCAGTAGCTAATTAATTCGTGTCTTCTGTCTTATATTTAGAATGTTGCATATCTTTTACAGAATGTTGCAGGATTTGCGATATTCTAGTCAATTGTACGATCAGTATTTTTCTTTCCTTTCTTAACAAGACGTTAACGTTTAAGTCCACCTTATTTTTTGTCTAAAGTCTTACTTTACTTGTACTAATTAATATGCTGTCTGCTGTATTACATTAATTGACTCAATAATTAATTATTGCTGTCTTACATTGCTTGCCTAAATACTTCCTGATTGTTGTCTTACATTAACTCACTAAATTACGAGTCAATAAGTAAGTCACACAGTTCTGTGGGATGGCAGGTAAATGTAGTTGGTGTTTTCTACAGGTGTCATTAGGTGACAGCAACTCGAACTTTATATTCCCGTTCGTCAGGTGGCGCTAGGTGTCTCATGCGCATCGCATAAACAAAATGGCGACTGTACTTACAACCTGTACAACCAAAGACCAACAATGTATGCTGTTGTGTGTGTGTGTGTGTGTGTGTGTGTTTTGTGTGGGCAAAAGGACTGTCTGCAAAGGACATTCTTAAGGAAATGCTTCCTGTTTATGCTGACAAATGTGTCTCCCTTAAAGCAGTGCAAAGCTGGGTAGCAAAAGTTTCTGAAAGTAGCTAATGACGCCGAAGTTAAATTTGAAGTGAAAATGTGGTTTATAAAACAGAGCATGCAGTTTCTATGCAGCCGGTTTGGGAGGACTGATAAAACGATGGGATAAATGCATCAATGTTGGTGGAAATTATGTTCAAAAATAAAGGGACAATGTATGTATAGAAATAAACTGGTTTCAAGTTGTTATCACAGTTAGTTATTTTTCTATAGCCATTTGTGACTAAGTTATTGACTTCCCCCGTACATTAATTGACTAAATAATTATTGATTGATTATTACATTAATTGACTAGATAATTATTGATTGAGTCTTACATTAATTTACTAAATAATTATTGATTACCGTTTTACATTAAAACAAAAATAGTTGCATATACTTTACAGGATTTCGCAGTCAACCCCAGTAGTTGTTATTCAGTTTGTGGTCTCTTGGCAAGTTTATGTTCAGTAGTTTGCCATTGCTTTCTGAACGACAGGCACCCATTCCATTTTGTAAAAACCCAACTTAAGATGGTCTGCTGCCAAATCGCCCGCAGTTGTATTTCGAACGCGGTATGCGGGATTACGAACTGCGTTAGTAACCTCTACGCCACGAAGCAGGCTGTATGACATTAATTGAACAAATAATTATTTATTGCTGTCTTACATTAATTGACAAATTAATTTGTATCATGTGTCCTAAATTAATTGCCTAATGCTTAATTACTGTATCCTTCCTTACATTAATTACTGTATCCTTCCTTACATTAATTACTGTATCCTTCCTTACATTATTACTGTATCCTTCCTTACATTAATTACTGTATCCTTCCTTACATTAATTACTGTATCCTTCCTTACATTAATTACTGTATCCTTCCTTACATTAATTACTGTATCCTTCCTTACATTAATTACTGTATCCTTCCTTACATTAATTACTGTATCCTTCCTTACATTAATTACTGTATCCTTCCTTACATTAATTACTGTATCCTTCCTTACCTTAATTACTGTATCCTTTCTTACATTAATTCATTAATTACTGTATCCTTCCTTACATTAATTACTGTATCCTTTCTTACATTAGTTACTGTATTCTTCCTTACATTAATTACTGTATCCTTCCTTACCTTAATTACTGTATCCTTCCTTACATTAATTACTGTATCCTTCCTTACCTTAATTACTGTATCCTTTCTTACATTAATTACTGTATCCTTCCTTACATTAATTACTGTATCCTTTCTTACATTAGTTACTGTATTCTTCCTTACATTAATTACTGTATCCTTCATTACATCCTTCCTGACATTAATTGACTGATTCATTCTATGCAGTTGCGTAATGGTTAATGAGCTTGCCCGCCAAGGCTGTCGCCCAGATTCAACCCCTGGCAGAGGCAGGAGTATGTGTTCCAACCGCTGCTGTAGTGAGATCCATACGGCCACATACAACTGAGTGCCAGCCAATTGTCTAAATTTTCCAGGAATTGTTATGGGGAGGTGATGAAGAAGAGTACCGGTCAGCACACCTCATTATGTCATGACCTAGTGTATATTAATGCTAGCAATCCACAGCCAAACAGCAGTATCTGGTATCGGACTAGTGCACCTTGACTATATTTCCAACTGGAGTCAGTCTCATCAGTAATCGCAGAGCTAGGATAGTCGGCGTCCCCGGAAGTCGCCAAGCAGCTCAGATACTGCAAGACACGCCAACCAGCCTCGTCCACACACACAGATCCCTATTGATTATAATCTCTTAAGTATATTGACCTCTAGGTCGAGCCCGCATCCAATTTTAATTTAGTTAAAGAGGCCGGAATGAGATTAATTCGTCTGGTCGGTCAACTGGACACCGATCTAATTCCTTGTTTATTTACATACGCTTTCTTCGTCGATCTTTGTCAGTTCGGTCCTTGGGGTGTCTGACTTCGCTGTCTGAGTCTCCGGTTAGGCATATTTTAAACTCTAACCCACAGAAGCAACCCTCGGATACAAACTCCGGACAACCAGTTAAGATTTCTAGCGAACCACCCTGTTTGGGACCCCGCCAGAGAACCATCCTGTTGGAGACCCCTCCAGCGAACCATTTTGTTGGAGATCCCTCCAGAGAACCATCCTGTTAGGAACCCCTCAGGCAAACCATCATGTTAGGGACCCCTGAGGCGAACCATCCCGTTGGGGACCCATGCTGGATTAGATGCATAGCAAACGAGGATCGCTGAGGAATCAGAGAAGAAACGGAAGAAGAAGACACATATTGGCTGAATCATGTCACGCGTTATGTCGTATAATTCACATTTTATAATACTCTGAATAAGTAAAGTATTATATAATAGGGAAGCGGCCATTTGATTCTCTAACACAGTGGTTCTCAACCTTTTTTGGCCCGTGCCCCCCTTCACAATTTTTTTAAGAACGTCATTCCCCCCTTTCGTATTTCCTACCTAAAAATTTGGCCCGTGGCCCCCTTCACCATATTTTCAGAACGACATTCCCCCCTTTCGTATTTCCTACCTAAAAATCCCGCCCCCGCCCCTACACAGTATACGTAATAATGGAAGCTAAATTTAATAGCACATACTAAAACAAGTCTAGACGTCCACATAAAACATGATTTGTGGGTCTGCTTACTTTATAAATTGAATTTTAGAAGGGTGAGATGTACAGAACCGAACAGTATGAAGGGAAAAACAATATCAAGTAATCGGTTCTTGTATTAACGCGATCTTGAAATAATCTCAATTTCCCCCCCCCCCCCCCCCCCCCCTGGAAACCCTAAAAATTCCCCACCGGTTGAGAAACACTGCTCTAACATTTTTCCATGTAATTATAACAAGCTTTACGTTACTAATTTTATTAAACAAAAGAACACAACCACAGAAAACAAACAAAGAAACAATTTTATATCTACAAATAAGGACAATATAAAGATTGAAAACTGTATCGTAATAATAAAAATTCTTAGAATATCGCAAAAAGGGAAGATGAACAATCTTGACATTCTACGAGATCTGAACATCGAAAACAACTGGTTCATAACAGTGTCAGGTCAAGGACAATGAGATAGTTTAGCCATGTTAAAGGTCACGGTGGTTGGGAGAAAACAGGGATGGGAGGCAAGGTACAGGGTTTGGGAGAAAACAGAGATGGCAGGCGTGGTACAGGGGCTTGGAGAGAACAGGTATGGGCGGCGTGGTACAGGGGCTGGGAGAGAACAGGGATGCGAGGCGTGGTACAGGGGCTAGGGGTGAACAGGGATGGGAGGCGTGGTACAGGGGCTGGGAGAGAACAGGGATGGGAGGCGTGCTACAGGGGCTGAGAGAGAACAGGGATGGGAGGCGTGGTACAGGGGCTGGGAGAGAACAGGGATGGGAGGCGTGGTACAGGGGCTGGGTGAGAACAGGGATGGGAGGCGTGGAACAGGGGCTGGAAGAGAACAGGGATGGGAGGCGTGGTACAGGGGCTGGGAGAGAACAGGGATGGGAGGCTTGGTACATGGGATGGGAGACAACAGGGATGGGAGGCGTGATACGGGGGCGGGGAAAGAACATGGATGGGAGGCGTGGTACGGGGGCGGGGAGAGAACAGGGATGGGAGGCGTGGTACAGGGGCTAGGGGTGAACAGGGATGGGAGGCGTGGTACAGGGGCTGGGAGAGAACAGGGGTGGGAGGCGTGCTACAGGGGCTGAGAGAGAACAGGGATGGGAGGCGTGGTACAGGAGCTGGGAGAGAACAGGGATGGGAGGTGTGGTACAGGGGCTGGGAGAGAACAGGGATGGGATGCGTGGTACAGGGGCTGGGAGAGAACAGGGATGGGAAGCGTGGTACAGGGGCTGGGAGAGAACAGGGATGGGAGGCGTGGTGCAGGTGCTGGGAGAGAAAAGGGATGGGAAGCGTGGTGCATGGGCTGGGAGAGAACAGGGATGGGAGGCGTGGTACAGGGGCTGGGAAAGAAGAAGGATGGGAGGCTTGACTCATGGGGGAAGTGGCGGGGAGAGAACAGGGATGGGAGGTGTGGCACAGGGGCTTGGAGAGAACAGGGATTGGAGGCGTGGTAAATGGGCTGGGAGAGAATAGGGATGGTAGGCGTGGTACAGGGCTGGGAAAGAAGAGGGATGGGAGGGGTGTCTCAGGGGGGAAGTGGCGGTGCGAGAACAAGGATGGGAGGTGTGGTGCAGGGGCTGGGAGTGAATAGGGATGAGAGGCGTGGTACAGGGGTTGGGAGAGAATAGGGATGGGTAGTGTGGAAGAGTGGCTGGGAGAGAACAGGGATGGGAATCGTGGCTTCTGGAGGAAGTGGCAGGGGGTAAACCACGACTAAGATGGACACACCACAAGTGTGGACACAGCACTAGGATGAACACAACACTAGGACGGACTCAGCACTAGGATGGACACAACACCAGGATGGACACAAGGCAAGGATGCACACAAATCCAGGATAGACACAGCACCAGATGGAAACAAGAACAGGATGGACACAACACCAGGATGGACCCAACAAAAGGATTGAGCCAACACCAGGATGGATACAGCACCAGGATGGACACAGAACTAGGATGGACACAAGGCCAGGATTGACACAAGGCCAGGATTGACACAAGTCCAGGATGGATACAGCACCAGATGGGCACAAGACCAGGATGGACATAAGTCCAAGGTGGACACAATATCAGGATGAACACAGCACCAGGATGGACACAGCACTAGGATGAACACAGCACCTGGATGGACACAAAACCAGGATGTATACAGCACCAGGATGGACACAACACCAGATGGACACAGCACCAGATGGACACAGCACTAGGATGGACACAGCACCAGATGGACACAGCACTAGGATGGACACAGCACCAGATGGACACAGCACTAGGATGGACAGCACCATATGGACACAGCACTAGGATTGACACAGCACCAGGATGGACACAGCACGAGGATGGACACAGCACTAGGATGTACACAGCACCAGATGGACGCAGCATTAGGATGGACACAGCACTAGGATGGACACAGCACCAGTTGGACACATCACTAGGATGTACACAGCACCAGATGGACACATCACCAGATGGACACAGCACAAGATGGACACAGCACCAGATGGACACATCACTAGGATGGATACAGCACTAGAATGGACACATCACTAGGATGGACCCAGCACTAGGATGGACACAGCACTAGGATGGACACAGCACTAGGATGGACACAGCACCAGGATGGACACATCACTAGGATGGATACAGCACTAGAATGGACACATAACTAGGATGGACCCAGCACTAAGATGGACACAGCACTAGGATGGACCCAGCACTAGGATGGACACAGCACTAGGATGGACACAACACTAGGATGGACACAGGACTAAAATGGACACAGCACTAGGATGGACAGAACACTAGGATGGACAGAGCACAGGATGGACACAGCACTAGGATGGACCCAGCACTAGGATGGACACAACACTAGGATGGACACAGCACTATGATGGACACAGCACCAGATGAACACAACACTATGATGGACACAGGACTAGGATGGACACAGGACTTGGATGGACACAGCACTATGATGGACACAGCACCATGATGGACACAGCACCAGATGAACACAGCACTAGGATAGACACAGCACTAGGATGGACACAGCACTAGGAGGGACACAGCACTAGGATGGACACAGCACTAGGAGGGACACAGCACTAGGAGGGACACAGCACTATGATGGACACAGGACTAGGATGGACACAGCACTATGATGGACACAGCACCAGATGAACACAGCACTAGGATAGACACAGCACTAGGATGGACACAGCACTAGGATGGACACAGGACTAGGGTGGACACAGGACTAGGATGGACACAGGCCCAGGATGGACACAGGACTAGGATGGACACAGCACTATGAGGGACACAGTCCTAGGATGGACACAGCACTAGGATGGACACAGCATTAGGATGGACACAGGACTAGGATGGACACAGGATTAGGATGGTCACAGCACTATTAGGGACACAAGACTAGGGTGGACACAGCACCAGATGAACACAACACTAGGATGGACACAGGACTAGGATGGACACATCACTATTAGGGACACAAGACTAGGGTGGACACAGTACTATTAGGTACACAAGACTAGGGTAGACACAGCACTATTAGGGACACAAGACTAGGGTGGACACAGGACTAGGATGGACACAGGACTAGGATGGACACAAGACTAGGGTGGACACAAGACTAGGGTGGACACAAGACTAGGATGGACACAGGACTAGGATGGACACAGGACTAGGGTGGAAACAAGACTAGGGTGGACACAAGACTAGGATGGACACAGGACTAGGATGGACACAGGACTAGAATGGACACAGGACTAGGGTGGACACAAGACTAGGGTGGACACAGGACTAGGATGGACACAGGACTAGGATGGACACAGCACTAGGATGGACACAGTACTAGGATGGACAAAGTACTAGGATGGACACATCACTAGGATGGACACAGCACTAGGATGGACACAGCACTAGGATGGACACAGGACTAGGATGGACACAGTACTAGGATGGACACAGCAACAGGATGGACACAGGACTAGGATGGACACAGCAACAGGATGGACACAGTACTAGGATGGACACAGCAACAGGATGGACACAGTACTAGGATGGACACAGTACTAGGATGGACACAGCAACAGGATGGACACAGGACTAGGATGGACACAGCAACAGGATGGACACAGGACAAGGATGGACACAGCAACAGGATGGACACAGGACTAGGATGGACACAGCAACAGGATGGACACAGCACTAGGATGGACACAGGACTAGGATGGACACAAGACTAGGATGGTCACAGCACTAGGATGGACACAACCCTAAGATGGACACAGCACTAGGATGGACACAGGACTATATTAGGGACAGCACTAGGATGGACACAGGACATGGATGGACACAGCACTAGAATGGAGACATGACTAGGATGGACACAGGACTAGGATGGAGACAGGACTAGGATGGAAACAGCACCATACTGGACACAGCACTAGGATGGACACAGGTCTAGGATGGACACAGGTCTAGGATGGACACAGGACTAGGATGGACACAGCAACAGGATGGACACAGGACTAGGATGGACGCAAGACTAGGATGGACACAGCACCAGATGGACAAAGGACTAGGATGGACACAGTACCAGGGTGGACACATGACTAGGATGGACACAGGATGTTGCAGACTCCCAGCCGGGATAAATGGCCAGAAACAGAGAGGTCGTTCGAAGCATTGGGATTAGGGCAACGATCTTAAATGGGCCTATTACGCGATGATGCCAAAGACACAGTGAAGTGTCTGTGCGTGAATGTGAATGTCTATATCACTAGTTCAATCGCTATATCTGTGTGAAAATGTTACACTAAGAATCCAATATATTTACGTGGGTTGTAACTTATAAGACACGAACTTACGGTCCAAAATGACGGTTAGGTTGTTGAGTTGGTAAGACAAACCACGGACTAGCAGTCCACAAACAACATTCCCATTGGGGACGAGCGTAAATAGAGCCCGCAAACCTTGGACTAGCTTAAAGAGAAAGGCCCTCAAACAATGTACTAAACGCCCGCAAACAACATTGCCATGTAAATACAGCGTAAATAGACAGAATCTACATTCGATAGATTAGTATAAACACAGAGACAACAATCCGGAAATGTGTTCCATTGTTGGCATACACAGGAATAACAGAAAAAGAGGAAAAGAAATACAAAACCTAGCTTAATATAATATTCTTATACATCATAGCGACCCTACCAGAGTCAATAGTATCTATACGTATTATAAAGTCCCTACCAAAGCCAATAGTATATGTACGTATTATAATGTCCATCCCAGAGTCAGCAGCTTCTATACGTATTATAATGTCCCTACCAGAGACAGTAGTATATATACATAAAACATGTCCCTACCAGAGTCAGAAGTATCAATACATAAATAATATCGCTCACAGAACCTAGAGTTTCTACCCGTATATGCATGCCTCTGCCAGAAGGAGAGGTTTCTATACGTATAGAATGTCTCCCCCAGTGCCAGGAAATGCTATACTTAAATAGTGTCCTTACAAGAGACAGTAGTTTTGTATGTAAACAAAGTCCCTACCAGAATCAGTTATTTGCATATATTATATGGAGAGAGGCAAGGTTCTATACATCAATAAGAAGTTCCCCACTTGCTTCCTTTCTTCACCGTATGTAACAAGACAAGATCCGACACGTCCGAATTATTCATGGCAGCACGTACAAGGACCATCTCGGAACACGTCCGCCCGCGCCTTACACTGATAAATATGAATCCAACCACCACCCAACGTTTGGAATCAATAAACTTTTTCAGTTGATTATTGCAGCGTCTGTTGATAATCTCCCCTTAGCTTTAGTGGCAGACGAACCGATGACCTAAGGGACAACCGCTCAATGATAATACGTGTTCGGCTTGTTCCAAGCTGTTTCGATTTTTATGAAAGATATTTGTTCAAGACATGTAGGCATGATAAAGATGTTTGCAGATCTATACATTCATGGGGACGCCTTATACTTGTGAAAACATATATTGGAAACAACAAGCTGCCCCCCCCCCCCCCCCCCCAAAAAAAAAAAAAAAAAAAAAAAAAAAAAAATTGATAATGAAGTGGGACAATCAGTTGCTTACAAGAGAGGTGTACAACAGGGTTGTGTAAATTCTGCAGATATTGTTTTCATTTTATGATGAACATATTATGAGAAATATATAGGATACGAGAGGAATCGTCATCGGATAACAAAACACCATAATAGAAAATTTGAGATGATACAGTATTGATGCAGACAATGAACAGTACTAGACAACTGGAAACATAGATGGGTAAAACGCAAAGGGAGGGCAAAGAGGTAAATCATATATGGCTTGGCTACATGACATAATCCGGTAAGATACCTGACAGAAGACTAATGTCAGTGTGAGATGTCGAACCTTGACCGCCTACGCATACAACGGGGGTGGGGGGGGGGGGGAGACTTGTTGCGAGGCAACACTTTAGCACACTTTTTGTCACTGCAGTTGACGGCGTATGTATTAGTGAGTGTAATTTCCATCTTGCAAAAGACTAACTTTGTCATGGCCATTCTTGTCATAAACTAAATAAGGCACCTTCCATCAGCTGTATTGAATGTTGTAAGATAACTGCACCGATTCACATATTTAAGGAATGTTCCCGTTTCCTTGGATTTTACATTGTGATGCTTCTTTCTTCTTGGAGATGATCTGCTTTAGATTAGCGCCGAATGTTGGGGGACCGGGGTGTGGTGCTCACCAAATGCGCCACCCAACCAGTAGGAGTATTGTTTTGCTGATCCGACAGCTTCTGCAGCTTGTCTTGTTCCAGATGTATTGTTGTTAACTTTCCTCTGGAGTAAACTACGAGACGAGAGAGAGGGGTGGTGCTTCATGGACAACACATGGTCTCTAGAATTCAGTCCAGGCTTTGTGTTATGGAAAGGTATGGCTCCATCCCTGGTCCTCGCTAGGGGTTGTGGTCAATATTCCACTTGTGCGGGACAATGTAACAAAGTAGCGTCCGTCAAGACGGCTAGGGACCAGCCCAGTGGAGATGGTCATAATTCTTGCGCTCTCCAATGTAATTCTAACCCTGCCATCTCACTGTGTACAATAACCACATCCACGAAATTACTGTCACCAACCTTGACTCGACGTTTATACAACACACGAGTTTCTCAACGGCCGTGTTTGAACACGTACACTATAAGCTCAAAAAAAGACAAAGCCAACCCCGTAACATCATAATTATATCTGGTATGATTAAACCACCTCCGCAATTTCATATTTATATCGTGTATGATTATGCAATGAATTGCGAAAACTCAATCTATATCGTAACATAGCAAAAACAAAGATAATGCATACACATACAATTATTATGTAGACAGAAATATATGTTAATGAGGAAAAATTGGAGGTGGTGGAAAATTTCGAATATCTTGGGTCATTAATTACCAAAAATGTTTACACAATGAATGAAATTACAAGACGAATGTCTATTGCTCTTTAAAAACTAAAAAAAAAAAAAAAAAAAAAAAATAAAACTGAATAAATTGTGGACACAGATAGAACTACATTTTTAAGAGCATGCATCTTTCCCTTTGCAAGGTACGCCTGTGAGACCTGGACATGAAAGTTTGGAGAAAACAATCATGGAGGGGAATATGCCTGGGAAGAGAGGAAGAGGAAGGTCAAAGATAAGATAGGTGCAGGATGTGGCGGATGATCTCCAGATGGGTGTATCGGACGCGGGACATCTTGCTTATGACCGAGAAATTTTCCTGAAGATTGTCATGGGAGCGAGGTTCTGCAATGGACATGCTACTGAATGAATGAATGAATATAACAAACCGGCAACATCATATTTATATCTTGCATGATTGTACGACCTTCATTACATCATATGTGTATCTTGTATGATTAAACCACGCCCACAACATCATATGTATATCTTGTATGATTAAACCACGCCTACAACATCATATTTTTTTTTATCTTGTATGGTTAAACCAAGTTTTTTAACATCTATTTATATGTTGTATGATTGAACTACGCCCACAACATCATATTTATATCTTGTATGATTATATGACGCCTAAAACATCATATTTATATCTTATATGATTAAACCACGCCTGCAACATCATATTTATATCTTGTATGATTAAACCACGCCTACAACATTATATGTTGATTTTGTATGATTAAATGACGCCTAAATCATCATATTTATATCTTGCTTGATTAAACCACGCCCACAACATCATATTTATATCTGGTATCATTAAACCACGCCCACAAGATCATATCTATATCTGGTATGTTTAAACCACGCATACAACATCATATTTATATCTGGTATGATTAAACCACGCCCACAACATCATATTTATATCTGGTATGATTAAAGCACGCCCACACTGTTGCTAGCCCCATGGTGTTACTTAGCCCAGACAACACGCGATGTGTGATGTGCTCAAGAACAAGTTTGTCGCCTTTACTTCCCAGCGTATTTCCGGGTAGCCATGCTAGACTTCGGCGACCTGACAGCCCTGGTCCATTTTATAAACGTTCGCCCTCCATGTGGATTCAAACACATGAGCACCGGGCCGGAAGGCCAGGGTCTAGCCGCTGCGCTGCCCACACACAATCTAACACAAGATAGCGATCAGGGTACTAACATATGAATTTAGGTTCCATACGTGGTAATCAAATCAATCAGTGAATCAATAATCAACCAATACACAAGGGTCTAAGTGCATGCACGCGTGCGCACACGAAAGCACACATACACACACTCATACACACAAACTATTGCAACAATATGCATATGCTAAAAGAAGACTAATCCCTGAAAAATGTAAACTGAGTATTTCACTTTGCTATTGAGTAACAAGCCTACACTCTAACCTCACACCGGAGTTCAGCCAGGTCAAATGTAAAAGAGCGCTCGGTCTTATACATCTGGTGTGCTGATGTTGCATTAGAGAGTTCGACCCCGACACCGGTCAGTGTGACAACAATGTTGAATTCTCGTCCTTGACTTGGGTACGTAAATTACAAGTACCTCACAAGTCTGAGTGAGTTCGCCTGATGGCGAGGGACACTGGTAACAGAGGAAGCTAATCCACACGCATAAATCAGTCCAGTGCACGAGAAGCAGTAACACGTGTATGGACAACGCCTGAGTTCAAAGCGAGTGAGCGTTAAAAACAAACATAATTAACCTAACACGCACTGTGCACGCCTGCAGTAAGTAAATCTCCGTAAACAAGGAGATAGATGATCATGATGACGATAGTGATGATGTTGTGTATGCAAAACACAGTAATGTAATGAAAAGTGTGGAGAAAAGATTCGTGCACACTAACCTGTTAACTGTGCTTGCTGGACTGGGGTTCCGATACTCCGGTGGGAGCTAAAACCGCGTGGAATGGTCTACGACACGCTGCACATACACAAAAGCACGAAGTTACGAAAGAGCGAGCCTTTCTTTCTTTGCTAAACTTCTCAATCTGTCCGTTTGCTGTGTGCTTTATAAAACCTTGGTTTAAACAACAGTAAGATTCTAACTAAATGTTCCTACCTTGTTTTATCAAAACGAAATTATAAGTTCTCTGTTTTGGTGAAAACGCACTCGAAATTGTCCAGTTCCTAAGTTGTAAGTTTATGTGTCAAATGTCTACTTTCTACGTAAAGTGCGGTCCTGATAAAGCTTTGTGTAACTATGTGCGTAAGTGCGTATGTTGAGTAGTTGAGCAGTGCTCAAAATTGCGGATTCCGACTGAGCGCTGGAAAACAGGAGAGCGTCTTAATAACAATACAAGGGTTGGTTACGACAATCGCCTCACGCGCTCTAGGACATGGCATGCGCGCGCTGGAAATGTTATCAGATTCCACCCGAGTGACGGGGTGAAGCGATAGGTTGAGAAGGGAGGAGAGGAGTAGGAGGAGGAGGATGCGTAGGTTGTCAAGTGGCCAGTAGAAAGCAGGCGGAAATCATCTACAACTCGTACTAATGTGAGAATCAGAATTGATTTTTGATTAACTTGTGACGTCACATGTAAGCGCGGGTGTTGTTCTTGGTTTTTTTCTTTATTTGTTTCGTCTTTTAATTTCCGATGGATGGAAGTATTCCGTAGGCAAAATGTAGGAGTGTCCGGTGTGTGGGAGGGTTGGTTTTTATGTCTGGGAAATCCGCATAGAGTTGCCACATGAAACTTCTGATGCTGTAGTAAGAACTACAAACAGTAAAATAAAATAAAATCAGGTGGTTCCTGGTAAAAGAAGCAGGGGTCTGTCAATACAACAAACCATATAAAACATGGAGTAGGCATTGTGTTGGAGTCTGTGGAGAATACAATAATGAAAGTAGGTGGAGGAAGTGCTACCGGAATAGGCCTGACCCAAGCCAGGCCGTGTCTACTGTACTCAGTTGTGGACTGATTACATTTTAAAATGCCGCTCCGCTGTAAGTAAAGTTTCAGTAGCACTCTTGCACACCCCGCTGATGGGAGGTTTCAGTAGCACTCTTGCACACCCCGCTGATGGGAGGTTTCAGTAGCACTCTTGCACACCCCGCTTATGGGAGGTTTCAGTAGCACTCTTTCACACCCCTCTGAAGTAAAGTTTCAGTAGCACTCTTGAACACCCCGCTGAAGTGAAGTCTCAGAAACACTCTTGTACACTCCGCTGATGTGAAGTTTCAGTAGCACACCCCGCTGATGTGAAAGTGAAGTTTCAGTAACATTCTTGCACGCCCCGCTGATGGGAAGTTTCAGTAGCATATCCCGCTGATGTGAAGTTTCAGTAGCACATCCGGCTGATGTGAAGTTTCAGTAGACTTCTGAGTTTGTAGAGGGCAGGTGCAATCTGCAACATAATCCATGTGGAGATGGCACTCGTGTACTGGGTCGGGAGACCTCCCCAACATAGTCTATGATGAGCTGGTACTTGTGTACTGGGTCGGGAGACTCACCAACATAGTCCATGATGAGCTGGTACTTGTGTACTGGGTCCGGAGTCCATGTCGAGATTGCACTTGTGTATTGTATCGGGAGAACTCTTCAACATATTCCATGATGAGCTGGTACTTGTGTACTGGGTCGGGAGACCTCCCCAACATATTCCATGATGAGCTGGTACTTGTGTACTGGGTCGGGAGACCACCCCAACATAGTCTATGATGAGCTGGTACTTGTGTACTGGGTCGGGAGACCTCCCCAACATAGTCCATGATGAGCTGGTACTTGTGTACTGGGTCGGGAGTCCATGTCGAGATTGCACTTGTGTACTGTGTAGGGAGCACTCTTCAACATAGTCCACGATGTGCTGGTACTTGTGTACTGGGTCGGGAGTCCATATGGAGATGACACTTGTGTACTGGGTAGGGAGTTTACGTGGAGATGGTACTTGTGTACTGGGTCGGGAGTAAATGTGGAGATGGCACTTGTGTACTGGGTCGGGAGACTGTGTGGCGATGGCACTTGTGTACTGGGTTGGGAGTAAATGTGGAGATGGCACTTGTGTACTGGGACGGGAGACTGTGTGGAGATGGCACATGTGTACTTGGTCGGGAATCCATTTGGAGATGGCACTTGTGTACTGGGTCGGGAGTAAATGTGGAGATGGCACTTGTGTACTTGGTCGGGAGACTGTGTGGAGATGGCACTTGTGTACTGGGTCGGGAGACTGTGTGGAGATGGCACTTGTGTACTAGGTCGGGAGTCTATGTGGAGATGGCACTTGTGTACTGGGTCGGGAGTAAATGTGGAGATGGCACTTGTGTACTTGGTCGGGAGACTGTGTGGAGATGGCACTTGTGTACTGGATCGGGAGTAAATGTGAAGATGGCACTTGTGTACTGAGTCGTGAGACTGTGTGGAGATGGCACTTGTGTACTGGGTCGGGAGTCTATGTGGAGATAGTACTTGTGTACCGGGCCGGGAGTAAATGTGGAGACGGCACTTGTGTACTGGGTCGGGAGACTGTGTTGAGATGGCACTTGTGTACTGGGTCGGGAGTAAATGTGAAGATGGCACTTGTGTACTGGGTCGGGAGTAAATGTGAAGATGGCGCTTGTGTACTGGGTCGGGAGTAAATGTGGAGATGGCACTTGTGTACTGGGTTGGGAGTAAATGTGGAGATGGCACTTGTGTACTGGGTCGGGAGTAAATGCGGAGATGGAATTTGTGTACTGGGTCAGTAGACTGTGTGGAGATGGCACTTGTGTACAGGGTCGGGAGACTGTGTGGAGATGGCACTTGTGTACTGGGTCGGGAGTAAATGTGGAGATGGCACTTGTGTACTGGGTCGGGAGTAATTATGGAGATGGCGCTTGTGTACTGGGTCGGGAGTAAATATGGAGATGGCACTTGTGTACTGGGTCGGGAGTAAATGTGGAGATGGCACTTGTGTACTGGGTAAGGAGTCCATGTGGAGATGGTACACGCGTACTGGGTAGGGTGGACACTACTTAGTTGTAGTAGCTGATCTGTGTTAATTTCGTCACTTTAACCCATCCTGTGTATTAGTGTGGCAGTATTCAACGTTGTGTGATAGTTCCTTCATGGTAACACAACCTGTCACATATGAGCGAAGCTGTAGTAACTATAATGTGATCATTTCATAACGTTAACAGAGTTCACGTCATTTTAGTGTAATTATAGTCACCGTTGTGCGATCATGTCTTCACTTTAACCCATACCGTGATATATTTTCACAATTCTGTGATGATTTCTTCGCTTTAACCCTATCTATGACATATTAGAAGAACATCTATATATATAAAAGACGATGTATGTATGTGTGTAGGGATATATTTGATGCGTTCGATAACGGTCCATCCGATTGAGATGAAATTGTCTACATGTATTCTTTTCATTCCCGTGCAGCCAACTGTCATAGCTTGTTAGTGTACAATCAGCTATTTACTTACTAAAATTTAATATTTAAATTTACATTATCATTTATATATAGCGAGGGGACTTAACTTAAGAAATGTTATTTCATGGAGCATAACTTTTAATAGCATTGCTATATATATATATATATATATATATATATATATATATATATATATATATATATATATATATATATATATATATATATTGTTGCATTGTTTTCAAAAATTTATAAACTCTTTGTCTACAGTTATTTACAGGCATATGAGTTATAATAAATAATGATATAATCTTTAAGGCATTTTCAAAGGTTTCATAAACATAATGCATCTATTTAAATAGTGAAAATTTTGTAACTCATCTTTTTATGTTTACAGAAGTTATCTACAGTCATGTAGGTGATTAAAAACAGTTTTCTTTAAAAAATAATGGATGGTGTGTGGAAGGACATTCTTAAGTTAATTTTTTTTGGTTATATGAATTTAATGAGACGCTCCCCGCCAGGAGCTGGGCGAAGCCGGGCCTGGTCAGACAGACAGACAGACAGACAGACAGACAGACAGACAGACAGACAGACAGACGGGAACGGGAGATTATATGACTACTTATATGAATTAAATGAGATGCTCCCCACCAGGGACTGGGTGAAGCTGGGCCGGGTCAGACAGACAGATAGACAGACAGACAGACAGACAGTCAGATAGTAGGGAACGGGAGCTAATATGACTACTTATATGAATTAAATGAGATGCTCCCCACCAGAGGCTGGGTGAAGCCGGGCCGGGTCAGACAGACAGACAGACAGACAGACAGACAGACAGACAGACGGGAACGGGAGCTTATATGACTACTTATACGAATTAAATGAGATGCTCCCCACCAGGGACTGGGTGAAGCCGGGCCGGGACAGAC
The DNA here is from genome assembly GCA_963921405.1 of Cepaea hortensis. NCBI lineage: Eukaryota > Metazoa > Mollusca > Gastropoda > Stylommatophora > Helicidae > Cepaea > Cepaea hortensis. Next base: position 109,304,470 of record OY992886.1, read on the forward strand.
AGACAGACAGACAGACAGACAGACAGACAGACAGATACCCGCCAGGGACTGAGCGAAGCCGGGCCGGGTCAGCTAGTTAGACTTAAAAAAAAACATATTGGAAACAAAAAGCTGCCATAAAGATTGATAATTAAGTCGGACAATATAAGCCTATTAAGAGAGGTGTGAGACAGGGATGTGTAATGTCTCCAAATCTTGTTTCGCTACACAGTGAAAATATTTTCAGAAATGTAGAAGATATAAATGGAATCATCATCGGAGGACGAAACATTCTTTTTATGAATGAACGAACGAACGAAAATCTTTATTTTCAAATGGTTAAGAATTGGACACGCAGGCCCATCTGACATTTTGCCCTTCTTCACTATTTCCTCGCATACATTCTTTCATTCAACATCGCTTATGAAGCAAATTTTTGACAACAAAAGAACAATAAACATTAAAACGCATGAAAAATAATCAATAACAAATGACTCACTGAGGCAATGTTTAACATGGGCATCATAAATACCTAAGAAAGTTGTAATGCCATACATATGTGTATGTGTTTTGGCTTGTTGTCGTTTGAGATAATTTACCATAATTATTGTCTTTTTTTTTGTTTTTGTTTATGGAAAGGAGGGGGTGGGGGGGGGGTGTAATCTGTACTGAGGTAGTGTTCAAACAGGTTGCGAATGTATGTATAATGATTGGTGGTGTCTTTTATTTCTTGTGGAAGATTGTTCCACAACTGAGCGGCAGAGTATGCTAAGCTTGTTTTATATAAGTCTATCATGGGTTTAGGGACATGAAGTGTATTTAGTCGTTCGCTATGTCTTGCGTTATATTTAAACAATGGCCAAAGGTAGCATGGAACATTTTGAAATAGGATTTTGTGAATTAGTTAGCCTTATTAAAAAGTAGCCGTTTGTGGAGTGGCAGTAACCGAAGACGTTTATGTAGGTTAGAATTATCGGTAAGCTTGTAACCGTTAATTAAATGTACTGCTCTTTTCTGGAGTGAATAAAGGCGTTTTGTTATTGATTTGGAGCATCCATCCGAGATTGTGGATCAATAAACAATATGTGTTTGTATATATTTCTTGCCTTTTTCGTCAAGGAAAAATTTTATTTTGGCAAGTTAGTATACTGTTTTGGCTATTTGTTTAACGAGAGCATGAACCTGGGAGTTAAAGGTTAGATTTTGATCTATGATAAGACCCAGTACCTTGTTCTCGGTTACACTTTCTATAGGCGTGCTATCAATGTGCAGCTGAAGAGTTCTCTGCGAGTTTAGCGTGTGATGTCTTTGCCTGGTTCCTATTAACATAGATTTTGTTTTAGAAATGTTAATTTGCATGCGGTTTGCATGACTCCAGTTAACTACACTATTTATTTCCTGTTGTAAGGATAATTCTAGCACATTACGATCAATAGCGTTTGTGTATACTGTACATTAGATATGCAGATGACTCAGTATTGATTGCAGACAATGAGCAGGATCTGAAACGATTAGCAGATGCAGTTGTTGCACACAGTGAACAACTAGGGTAAGAATTACATTTTAAAAAGACACATGTTATGGTCGTCACTAGGAAGAACGAAATACCGCATTGTAAATGTGAATATTCTTAAGCAAGTGAATCGGTACAATTATCTCGGAACAGTCATAACACTGATGGGAGATGCCTTGAATGAGATTAGAACAAGAATCGCCATGGCGAAAGTAGTCTTTAGCAAGATGAAAAACATTCTGACCAATAAAAAGATGTCAATTGAAACGAGAAACAAGAGTGCTGAGGTGCTACATAAAACATGTACTTGTGTATGGATGTGAAGCGTAGACAATGAGCAGTCAAGCTGAAAAAATATCTGATGGCTGTGGAAATGTGGCTTCTGGGGAGAATGCAAAGAATACCATGGACATACAGAAAAACCAGTGAGCAAGTCCTTCAAGAAACAAATGAAGATGGTAAACTAATTAGAGACATTAGATGTAGACAGTCATAATTTTTTGGACATGCTATGAGAAGAAATAAATTGGAGAACTTGGTGACAACTGGCAAGATCGAGGGAAAGAGTTCAAAGGGAAGACAGAGAAGTAAATACCTGGATGGCTTGGCCACGTGGCATGGTCGAGACAAGAACACTGAGCTGATCCACGACTCTGGTGATCGAGTGAAATGGCGATTCATGACCGCCCATTCCTACCGGCATGACACATGATGGATGGATGACATATTAATGTGCTTGAAGTGATCATTCTGTGATAGTTGCTTCACTACACTTTGAAGTCTTCCGACCTGCAAGGTAATTTCACACATAGGCTCTCGTGGAAGCAGGAAAGGACGGTGCAAGTGTCGTTGTGCTGAATAAAACTATTCTGTTATCGATGGCTAGGGCTTGTTTCCTTAGCGATTACTAGGGCTTGTTTCCTTAGCGACTCAATGAACATGATCAAGAGGATAGAGGAGGGGTCGATCCGAAGAGAATGGTTGCTGCCTCTGGAGCGGTCTCGGCTGGCAAAGATTAGTTTCATCTTCGTGCCAGGGCATGCGGGAGTACAAGGAAATGAGCGGGCTGACAAGCTCGCAGGTGAGGCTACTGTGGAGGGCGGACGCGCCATGGACCAGGCTGACATTCTGAATGCTCTACGAGAAGTGAGACTTTTGCAAGAACCAAGTGATGACTGTGAATCTACAACAATGGCCAGACTGCGAGAGCAGCAAATTAAAAGAGGGGTGGCCAAACAAGAACACTACGCAGGAAGCCAAAGAAGATTGATAAACCAACACAGAACTGGCGTCGTTAGCCGCTACACGCTGCGGGATTTGCTGAGGAGGGGATCCGAGCACTTATGGACTGAATGGTCCGATGTGCAACGAGGATGATCTGTCGACTAACTAACTAACTAACTAACTAACTGACTATGCATACAAGGACAACATAATATAAATTCGACTAACAGCCAGAAAACATTAGGCACACGGAGACACAGTAACATAAACTTGCGAACTTACACATGTTAATATGGAAGTGAACTTATAATATTAAATGAATACGTTGAAAAGGGTAGAACTTTATTTTACTTACCAAAACTATTGAACTTTATGGTAGTCAGTCTTGCTCGTGGAAAAGACAAGTTTCAGAGAACTGGCAAAATTAATAGTTATTTCAACTGAAATATAGTAGTAGTAGTAATTTTTGTAATATTAAACATAATAATACAAGAAGGAATAGTAGTAAAGAAGAAGAAGAAGAAGAAGAAGAAGAAGAAGAAGAAGAAGAAGAAGAAGAAGAAGAAGAAGAAGAAGAAGAAGAAGAAGAAGAAGAAGAAGAAGACGAAGAACGACAACAACAACAACAACAACAACAACAACAACAACAACAACAACAACAACAGCAACAACAACAAGAGGATACGAAGAACAATAACAAGAGAAGACGACGAAGAAGAAGAATAAGAACAAGAAGAACAAGAAAAAGTACAAGAACAAGAGGAAGAACAAGCGGAACAAGAATAATATGAAGAAGAACAAGAGGAAGAACAAGCAGAGCAAGAACAAGAGGAAGAAGAAGAACAAGAAGAAGAACAAAAAGAAGAGGAAAACAAGAAGAAGTGTAAGAACAAGAACAAGAGGAAGAACCAGCAGAACAAGAACAAGAGGAATAAGAAGAACAAGAAGAAGAGGAAAACAAGAAGAAGTGTAAGAACAAGAACAAAAAGAACATGAAGAAAGGAAGAACAAGAACAAGAGAAACAACAACCAGAAGAACCAGAACAACAAGAAGAAGGATGAGTTGAAGACGGAGGAGGATCATGATGAGAAGGCGGAAAAGGAGGACAGAAGACGAGGATGAGGAGCGGAAGAGGATAAGTAAAAGTATGACACATACTAAAAGTAATAACCAACAGAGATCAATGAGTGAATGATTGGGCCAATTTGTCTACAAAACAGAGTGACTTCCACTGACCATACTGTAGCAGTCCAGGGAAGTGCTGGGATCATCAATATTCTGGACCGTTCTGCTGGCAGGACGACACTTAAGCTGTTTATTTCCTGACTAATCTCATCTGGTTACCCTCGGTTTGTGAGTGCCCGTAACCAGTGGCCTGATCTGAATTCATCGACATCGTGCGTGTTACTTTACTGTGTGAGCGTCTTGGAAATGAGAACGTCGGTTTGTGTGGCTGCTGGGACTTGTTTTAGAGTAGCACACATTGCAGTCTAGTACACGCGTCTAGATCTGTGCATGTGAGAATGTCCGTTTGTGTGGCTGCTAGGACTTGTGTTAGAGTAGCATAATTTCAGTCTATTACATGTGTCTAGATTTGTGCATCTGATGTTTTCTGAAAATTATTCACAAAACCACTGCCCATTTAGCACGAATGTGAATAAACTAATCGCTCTGCTCTAGAACAGGAGTCACCAAACTACGACCCGCTGGCCGGATCAGGCCCGCAAAGTCACTTCATCCGGCCCGCGACGGTACTCGAACTTGCTTGATACAACGTATGGAACACAAGACGTTATGAAAGAATTTAAATGTAAATATTATATTTAGAATAATAGGAGATCTTCACACGTGCGGAGACCTCCTAGCTGATATATGTCTTAACTTTACTATTTTCAATTATACATTATTGTATCTAGATTTTCTTGTTTATCGTAATGTTTGCTTATTTATCGCCATCCCAAGTCCTTCCCCGGCTCGTTTTAGCGCCTCCTATGCTCTGACGTTACCATGGTTTACATTGCAACACATACACACATATGCATCTTTCCCTCCCCCAGATGCGTCCGGCTGTCAACACAGGTCCGGTTTTCCAGATATATTTACTTCTTTTTGCCAGTCATCCTTGTTATAGGTATGTAACAAGGATTTCTTTGTTTGATAGTGATAGGTAAGTGAACTACATGTGTGAATAGATTCCACAAAGTAGCAGACATAGCATAAAAATGCCATAGAAGCCTCGTGTTATTACGAAAATATCATCCCCAGCTCAGAAAAATAAGGTGTTAATCGAGCTGGTCTCTAGGCCAGTGTTTTTCAACCTTTCTGTTGGAGCAGATCTTTACCCAAATGTTTACGTTGCTCAAGGAACTCTGTGCGGTGATCCAAGTGTCTGTCCTACTTAATGTAATAAACTAGATGGGCAGAAATATTGCATTTAGACGATTTCGGTCTGTTTCGGAGGAACCCATGGCTGCCACTCCCGGAACCAACGTTGAAAAACGCTGCTCTAGGCTGCTGATTTAGGCCGGCCCTATTTATATATTTTGTAAACCTTATAATATGATATAATCTATTACCAAAGTAGCTATAAACTTTATATATAAATTTGGTGAGCTGTAGCTTCACCAGTGACACCTAGTCCTCTGCTTTTCTTGTGATTCAATAGGATTTTAATTATGTGTATAATTCAATGTAATTTTCATTTTCAAATCCCGTGTACTTGACACTTCATTATTACTACTAAGAAAACAAAAGTGGGCGCCGAGTGTCGCGTTTTCAATGAAGAATGGGGAGTGAAGTGGCAATAAAAGACCAGAAAACCAGTTGTGTAATATGCAGCGAAAGTGTTGCCGTTTTGAAAGAGTACAATCTTCGTCATCACTACGAAACAAAACATCTATCAACATATTCAAAGTTTTCTGGAAAGTTACGCTCTGAGAAATTTGAGTCCAAGAAACGTGGTTTTGAAACACAAAGAAATCTCTTCACGAGAAAGTTTGCTGAAAATGAATTTGTCACTCGTACAAGTTACAAAATAGTGCATAAGATGACAGAACGGGGAAAACCGTTTACTGAAGGCAACTTCTTCAAAGAGTGTATGAAGGAAGCAACAAATGACTTGTGTCCTGAGGAAGCCGATTTGTTTGGAACTATCAGCCTTTCGGCAAGTTCAGTTGTGCAAATAACAGATCAACTTTGAGAGAACATAGTGCTACAGATACGCGAGAAAACTAGGAACTTGTCGTGGTATTCTCTGGCACTGGATGAGTCTACTGATCTCTCGAGTTCGTCACAACTTCTCGTGTTCATTCGTGGTGTCAATTTGGACTTTCCGATAAAGGAAGAGTTGTAATCCGTTTGCGGCAAGCATGGAATAACAACTGGAAAAGACATTTTCATGGACGTGCAAAAACGTTTTGCAAGACTATATAACCTTCAGTGGAATCAGCTTCGAGGTGTTACTATTGATGGAGGAAACAAACATAGCTGGAGTGAGGAAGGGTCTTATAGGGCAGATCAGGACACAGTTGGAATATCTGTAAATTCCGGGCGCTCTGTTCATACACTGCATTATACATGAGCAAGCACTTTGTGGTCTTAGATATTTCTTATGTACTCAAACCAGTCGTTTCTACTGTGATCTTCTTTCGGGGACATGCGCTCAATCACCGTCAGTTTCAGGCTTTTCTTGAAGAAATTGAGTCTGAATTCAGTGACATGCCATACCACACATCAGAGAGGTAGCTCAGCTGCCATAAAGTCCTGTTTCCTTTTTACAAGCATGATAAGGCAGACGTGGTTGCGGCCTTGTGGGAGCACGTGTACACCTCAGAGGAGCAAATGGATCGCCATGGTCTGGCAAGAATGCGACAGCGTGGAGTGACGAGGGGATCTGGCCGATGCTCGACGCTTAGAGGAAAGGCGAGATGCATATATAATCAGATTGCTACTGGTACTATTGGGGTTGGAACTCTTCGCTGGCTTCTGAGGATGGGGGACGGAGCGCTTATGGGAATGCCCCGAATGCTGTGATGTCGATTCCTCAATCAATCAATCAATCAATCAATCAATCAATCAATCAATCTTTTTTACAAGCTCCGAAACGAAATAGATATTTTCATCACTGAAAAAGATAGAGCTGATCCACAGCTGTAAGATCTTACCTGGCTGTCTAAGTTGTCATTTTTGGTCGATATCACATCACACATGAATGAACAGACCTATCAAAGGATTTCGGAGAACGCTGTCATTGTTTGAAGCACAGTTGGAGGGTGAAAACTGTTCTCATTTTCACTTTTTCAAAGAGTGTTGCGCTACAATCGCCGATGATGTGAATCTGGATTTTCCGAAAAAAGTATTCTTCTGTTCTAGAATCCGTTTGATTGTAACCTTGATGGTGTGCCAGTTGAACTACAGTTGGAGCAGAGTGATTTGCAATCAAATGACTTGCTGAAAGAAAAGCACAGAGAAGGAAAACATGTTGATGTTTACAGCTGCTTACCTGATGTTGAATTTCCGAAACTGAATAAATTTGCCGCTGGTATGGCATCAGTGTTTGGAACAACTTATGTCTGTGAGCAAACATTTTCAAAAATGAAGAATGTGAAGTCAACACATCGAACGAGATTGACTGATGAACATTTGAAAGACTGACATTTTGAAAAAAGTTTGGTGACCCCTTGATTAGATGACACATGAAAAAAGTTTGGTGACCCCTTGATTAGATGCGGCAATTCCAAACCAAGCATTGATGATATCTTGAAAGTAAATATCAGTGTCACAAATCTCACTAACATTCTTTTGCTGCTGAATTTGTGAGATTCGGCTATGTGCACACTAGGTCTGATGTAACAATCTTTTTGCTATCGTCACTTTCTTTGATATTTTTTTTTTTTTATTTTAGTAAATAAATATTTTGTCTTTGTTTTTTGTGCATTGCACGCCACTCACCCATGATTAACTTAGCTTTTCGTCTTTTCCCCAGAGCTTTCGTTTTGGCTTGCAAGAATTGTTATTAAAGTTAGTTGCATATCCTTTACAGGACGTTTTCAGTCAACACCAGTAGTTTTTGCTGTTGTTGATGTCTTTGCAAATTTACGCTCAAAAGTTTGCCATTGCTTGCTGAACGACCGGCACCCATACCATAGCGTAAAAAACCAGCGCAACGCGGTCTGTTGGCAAATCGCGAGCAGCTGTGTTTCGAATGCGGGTATACGGGATTACGAACCGCGTCCGTAAGACCTTCGCCACGGAGGCAGTGCAAGTATTGTACAGAATGAGCCTTCGGCCCGCGCTTGTCATTTTGTTATTTATCCGGCCCCCCGTGAAAAAAGTTTGGTGAACCCTGTTCTAGAACATACGACAGTCTAGTTTGCACTTTGTAAAATGGCTACGCACAAACAAAGGACTCTTTAACAAGCCTTAAGGTATATTGAGCATATTGTCGATGATAATTTCGGTTATCATAAGTTACAATCGAGGACAAAGATATGTTTAACTTGAATATAAGACACCTATTTTACATCAATGTAAATAGCGATCAAGAATACATGTCTATCTAGGGCGCTGATCAGTCATCACAAAGGTCAGTTTAGCACAAATGTCAGTTGAGTGCAAAGTTCGGTATATCATAAATTTCGTGTAACACAAATATAAGGCTACTATAAATGTCAATGACGGAAACGTGTCACTCAAGCACGTGATTCAATTGTCACAAATGTCAATCTAGCACATGATTCAGTTGTCAGAAATGTCAATCTAGCACATGATTCAGTTGTCAGAAATGTCAATCTAGCACATGATTCAGTTGTCACAAATGTCAATCTAGCACATGATTCAGTTGTCACAAATGTCAATCTAGCACATGATTCAGTTGTCAGAAATGTCAATCTAGCACATTATTCAGTTGTCAGAAATGTCAATCTAGCACATGATTCAGTTGTCACAAATGTCAGTCTAGCACATGATTCAGTTGTCACAAATGTCAATCTAGCACATGATTCAGTTGTCACAAATGTCAATCTAGCACATGATTCAGTTGTCACAAATGTCAATCTAGCACATAATTCAATTGTCACAAATGTCAATCTAGCACATGATTCAGTTGTCACAAATGTCAATCTGGCACATGATTCAATTGTCACAAATGTCAATCTAGCACGTGGTTCATTTTTTGAAAACGTCAGTTTAGCACATGTAAATGAGATAAATGTTAGTGAAGAATGCATGTCAATTTATATGTAATGTCAATCTAACACAACTGTCAGTCTATCACGTATGTCACTCTATCTCAAATGTCAGTCTAACACAACTGTCAGTCTATCACGCATGTCAATCTATCTGAAATGTCAATCTAATAGAAAATGTCAGTATAGCAGAAATACGAGGATTGTGAAGTGGAATACGAGAATTGTGAAGTGGTTAAATCACTAAGTGTCACTCGCCACACAGAACTTGTCTGTCTCATCATAATGTGCGCATGATGACAGACAGATCGTAGAAATGCCATGACAGAAATTAACAGAAGAACAAATATTAATCACCCTGCGAAGACGAACGCAATTAACACTTGTATGGACTGGGGCTGAATATTAAAGAAGGCTGGCTATTAAAGACTATAAAACAAAGACAATTGAAATATTTTGGTCACTTGAAACGTCACGACAGTTTGGAGAGAACAATAATGCAGGGGTATATGCCCGGGAAGGCCAAAGAGAAGATGGGTGCAGGATGTGGCGGATGATCTCCAGATGGGTGTATCGGACGCGGGACATCTTGCTTATGATCGAGAATCTTTCCGGACGGTTGTTGTGGGAGCGAGGTTCTGCAAAGGACATGCTACTGAATGAATGAATGGACTGGGGCAGACATGACAACAACGGTCGGAACATAAGATGTATGTATATTTCCTGTTTCGTCAAAAATAAAGTTGCTTGTATACCCTTTATAGGACGCGTCAGTAAACCCCAGCATGGTTAGCTGGTTGTGATTTCTTGGCAAATTTGCGTTCAGTAGTTTGCCATTGTTTTTAAGCGACTGGCGCTCATACCTTTGTATGGAAACTAACACAAGGCGGTCTGCTGCCAAATCGCCCGCAACGGTGTTTCGAACGCGTGATGCGGAATTAAGAATTGCATTGGTAATGCCTTCGCCACAGAGTCTTAAACATCTTGTGGGTGTGACACCTGGACACTTAACAACAAGGTATACAGGCGATATGATTGACTTCATTATACCGGGGTTTATCCCATACGACTTGGTCTCTTTCCCCAGGGCGGTCTGCCGAAAGAGTCACACCAAGCACAAACTCTGTAGCTCCAGCGACGACACCCGGGAGTCTCCGAGGAGATTGCACTCGTGAAGTGAAACACGTCGCTCGGAATCAAACCCACAACCTTTGGAAAGCGAGGCAGGCGACGTAATTACATCGCCACGGAGACTCCTTGTATATTCTACAAATCAGCAGAAAGTAACGAATCTGTCTTTGAACATAAGGGTTACTTTTAATATCAGTAGTTACTTCGAACACAAGTGTTACTTTGAATATAAGTGTTACTTTAAATATAAATGTTACTTTGAACAATGTGTTACTTTGAACACCGTGTTACTTTGAATAAAGTGTTACTTTGAATAAAGTGTTACTTTGAATAAAGTGTTACTTTTAATAAAGTGTTACTTTGAATATAAGTTTTACTTTGAATGTACATGTAACGTTGAAAATAAGTGTTAATTTGAATATAAGTGTTACAGACAGGTATTAAACACTCCTTGGGCAGAAATACGACAAACGGGCACATCTAGCAATAACTCAATACTCAAGATGACTGAAGACTACGACAAATAAAAGTGAGTACTTGGAAATATTTTGGGCATGCAAGAAGCTCGTAAATGTCTGGACAAGATAATTATGAATATGGGTGAAACAGGGAAAAGAGTGAGATTACACAGCAGATGGCATCACGGAGTCATAGATCGTTTCTAGTTGACAACAACAGAGATGGAACATTCGGTATGATATAAATTCATTACAATGTTTTACCGTAGTGAATTTGAGTGACGAAGGCACAAACAATAAATTGCTCGAATTATTGCCTGCCATGACACGCTGCATGTCGTCAGGTGTATACTGCAGAAATCACACAAAACCAACTCAGTTTATGTTGTGTGATGTCTGCAGTATGTACCTGACGAGATGCAGCGAATGATGATATAAATCTCGAACGGCTGTCATTGGGGTATATGTCTCAGTGGATAATTCCCTGCATGAGTGAAGATGATAGTGATGATTGTGATGAAGAATATGATGATGGTGCTAATAATGATGACGATGATTATGATGATGATGAGGATGGTGATGATAATATTGTGCGCGAGGAGCCCAGAACTGCTGTAGCCAACAAGCTTGCCTGTCAGCTTTCTTGTCTTGAGTTCAAATCCCATTCAAGGTGTGAATTTTGTTAGCAACCTGGGCTCTCAGGTAGACCCAGCCTAAAATAAGCACCATGAATTGTTCGTGGTAGTTGTCGTGAAATGCTGAATGTTAGTGATTCCCAGATCGACGACTGTATACAGCGGACCCAGGTGGGAGAAGGGTTAATGAAACAGAAGGATAACCACAAAGGATTGACCAGCGCATGTGTATGTAGGTCAAGGCGGGAGAGTCGACTACAACACAGGTGACATGTAGAGTGGAAAAATTGGTTTGCTACAAAGACAGACAGTATCATGGACCAGCCTATTGCGTTCTGGAGGTAGGTTTGCGACTAAGACTGGACAGCAGAATGCGGTTTGGTTGTATTAAACAACGGAAAAGTTCGAGATCAGAAATTTTCCACTGACAAGGGATAATGAAGTCTGAATTTGCTTTGTCCAGCAATGTCAAGGATTATGCGACATAGACTGAGCTATAAAGAGTAGCCACTTTCTTTGTCAGTTTAGTGTGTGTATTCCCAACTGGACGAGAAGATAGAATTATGTGTCCTGTAATGAAAAGAAATATCCTCCCTTATAATGGGATAAAGTGCTTGGATGCGGATTAATTTCGATTCGTGGATCTACATTAATTCTATAAAGGAACATAGATGTGTATAAGGTATATTAAAATATAGTTTTAGAATAGGAATATAGATGAGCGTGTATTACCTTTATCATTACATATTATTAGTGGGTGTTTTAGACTGAGGTGAATTCTTATGTCTTATGCTGATGGTGACTTCGAAAGCCTTGTCATTATGGCTGGAGAAGGACACTTGCATAAGTTAGGAGTAAGGGGCGGACGCTTACCACTCGACTTGTTATATTCATCCACAGGTTCCCAGTTTCTAGGGACATTAGAGAAGAAAAGAAAAAAATACTCTACTTGAACCAATAAAGTACATACTTAGATCCAGAAAGAACCTAAACAGTTTGTTCAGATGAACAAATACTAACATCCAGTAAAATACAGAAGACTGTATGCTAACACTCATATACCACTGGGGCTCCTAAACAGAAAGAGATGTTAAGGTGGGGCAAGCAGAGACTTCAACCTACATACGACTTGCATACATAGAGTAGAAGGAATAGACAAAGACAATAGTGATAATCATAATAGACAATAGGAAGAACATTGACAATGTGGTGTTTTTTCTCGATGATGGATACTTAATATCATGAAACCGATTTGGGCACAGTCATAAACTTACGGGACTTTTATAGCAATACGGTGACTCAGTGGTGAACAGTTTGTTTTTCATTTCACTAACGGATTTACCATCAGACTCAAGCCTACGGATCATCCCGGGTGAGCTCTGTCCTGTTTGATGTGATGTCCTGTAATCGTGAAGAATGACTGGCGAGAAGATACCGCTGATAGACATTCTGAGTTCATTCTGTCACCAACAATAGAATACACTAGCAACTACACAGACAATATCCACCCATACACCAGACATAGTTTTAAATTAAATCTTTTATTTAATGTGGAAAAGAACTGTTGTCGAAGTATGTGTTGAGAGAATAATAGAGAGAGAGTGAAAGAAAGAGATATATGGAAGGGAAGACAGAAGAGAGGAGTGTAGACGAAAAGTCAGTCAATAATCCCAACAGATAATCAGTTTAAAGATGTGCATGTTGATCCCACTCTCTTCTCGGGGAAACAACATCACATAATTGGTGGAGCAGCGGGGTAGGTACATACATAATACTCATATGACCTAAAAGCATAAAGAGGCATATGCATAGAGAGAGGTACCTGTATATTGGCACAGGCATAGCGGAGTACCTACATGTTGGGACATACGGATTGGAATAAATATAAGTATATATTGATGACTTTTAATGGAAGGACGTCCATTGGATATATGGTGCCATTACATGGATGGTAGAAACATTTCATTAAGGCTGGTGACTTTACAGTGAGAAAGTTCCAGACAGAGTGAATGTGGATAGGTGGTAAGACACATTACATACCTAGTCACACGGTCACACGTCTACATAAGTCTTTATCCTATATCTCCTCTTGTGGATGAGAGAGTGGTGGTGATGTACTGTGGGGTGTCGTAGGTTTATTATATTAGATAGACATAGATAATGATATAGGTTCTAGGTGGAATATAATTGTATAGTGAGTACTTCTTTTCTGCCTTGAGGGATCTTTACTCAACGTGCTGACTTATCTGCTGTAACTATGGCAACTCCTAAAGTAACTACAGCAGAACTGAGAGCCAACGGGGAGGAAATTGGGTTAGCTGGTACCGAGCTAACTGATTACATACAAGAAAGAGAGAGAGAGATTCGTAAAGGGGAAAGAGAAGACCGGAAAGCCGAGTTGGAAGTGAGAAGAATAGAGGTGGAGACCAAACGAATGGAAATGGAACAAGAGGCCAAGAAACTGGAACAGGAGACCAAGCGACTGGAACTGGAACAGGAGACCAAGCGACTGGAACTGGAACAGGAGACCAAGAAACTGGAAATGGAACAGACTGCCAGGAGACAAGAAATGGAACATGAATACCGCTTGAAAGAGTTAGAACTCAAGACACAAACTAAGGGTGAAATAGATGCAGCAGAAGGAAGTTCATCTTCACCTGGGGCAACCCACATGATTGGACAGGGTTACCATGCCATGAAGTTTCCTTTAGCAGTCTATGATGAAAGTAAAGAAAAGATATTCCAGTTTTTGGATCGGTTCGAGGCTATGGCAATCGCTATGGGACTGGAAAGATCCAGATGGGCTCTTAAAGTATCCCAGGCGTTACGTGGTTCAGGGTACGAGGTCTACACACGCCTACCACCAGGACAGGAAAATCAGTACGAGGAATTGAAAGCAGCTTTGATGAAACATTATGAAGTCACAGCACAAACATATCGGAAAAAGTTTAGATCGTCTAGACGAGAGCCGGGAGAGCTATTCGCCGCATACAGTCTAAGGCTGAAATCCTATCTCCAGAAATGGATGGACTTGGCAGAATTCAAGAGGGATTATGAGAGTCTCGAAGAGATGATGGTGGTCGACCAGATGCGAAAGCAAATGTCGAAACCTCTCAGAACCTTCTTGGGAGAACAAGGGGCGGAACGGATTGATGTTGTGAATAAGCTGGCGGAACGATTCGTGGAAGTACATGGTGAAACTGAGGAACTAAGTACACAAACCAAATGTCAGGAGAAAACAGAGAAAAAGAAACCTAAAAACTGGGAAGGAGATAAAGTGGAACCTTATATAAAGCACACAGAGGAGAGTTCAGAGAAGGTGAAGGTAGGAAACCAGGGCAACTCGAATTCTCAAGCGAAACGACCGTGGTCCGAGAAGTGGTGTTCGTTTTGTAGGGCGGCCTCGCACAACACAAAAGACTGCAGATCGAAACCTAAAAGTTCTTACTTCGCAGCATGCAAAGTGATTCCTACATCGGTGATCACAGACAAGGCTGAGGTCGGCGAAGGAGAAAGGAACAAAAAGGACACACGGAAACCTAGGAAAGGAACAGGATGCACACAATGCCAGTCGATAACACATAATACTGTGGACTGCAGATGCAAGGCAAACGACGGCAATTGCATAAACAACCTCGAGGAATCAAAAGAGGAAGGCAAGGAAACGGTCAAGGAGATGAAAGACACTCAGGACCAAGAGAGACCACCTGTGGTTGAACTGATTGAAGTCAATGGCCAGCAGGTTGCTTGTCTCTACGATACAGGTTTGGATGGGGAAGCGGTGATAGACGCCAGCTTGGTAAGCCCAGACCAACTTACAGGGGAGACCATAGAGCTAAAGCCGGCAATGAGGAGTGCTGTTTCCATGACGCTGCCAATCGCCAAGGTGGAGATTAAATCCAGGTACGTCACGGGCATTATTCCTGCGGCTGTATTAGCTGACTCCCTATTCCCAATGATCATTGGCACGAAATATGTCTTTTTGGGGATGCCCAAACAGCCAACCCACAAGGGAACAGTAGTCAGTGGATCGCAAGGGAAGGAAAAAGAGGCAGAGACTCTATGCGACAACTCAGGGATAGGAGAATTGCATACTGCCCAGAGGAAGGATACTACGTTGCATCCTTGCTACAGGAAGCTGCAAAGAAGTGCTGAGCCACCAGAACGGGGACAGTACTTTCTGAAGAATCAACTACTCTATCGGAGAGCTGGGAGGGGAGATAACCTGCATGAGCAGTGGGTGGTTCCAGAGACCCACCGTCCTCACATTCTTCAGAGTGGACACATCATAGGCGAGAATCGACATATGGGTGTCAGAGAGACCTTGCAGCAAATATCCGGCCATTATTGCTGGCCAGGAATGACCGGAGATGTACGCCGGTGGGTGAAGTCTTGTTCGGAGTGCCAGAGAGCACCACCCAACAAGCGAATTAAGAGGAAAGTAGCTCTTAAAGTGGAAGACAAAGTGGAAGTGTGGAGTCCAGCAGAGACCAATATACTCCAAGTAGGATGGAAAGGACCTTATCCTGTGGAAAAGGTGGTGTCCAAGAACATCTACAAAATACGGATCGGGGAAGAGAAGAAAAATCTCCCTAGACATCTCATTAGGAAATATGAAGAGAGATCCGGGAGTAAAGCTTCGCACTTTATGGTGATGGCAGCTATTGGGACAAAGGTTACCAGTCCAGACGAAGACCAGAGATCGCCAGTACAACATAGGAGGACCTATGGGACAGTACGTGATAGGTCAGATTTACCCAACGACAGGAGGAGGGAAATCACAAGTCAGGGAAAGGACAAGAGTGAAAGTTTCACCGGTAACCAAGTTCAGAAGGGGCAGGTAACGTCGGGAAAGGCGAGAATTACCCAGGACTCCAACCGAAGATTGGCTGACCAGATACAATATCGCCCAAGATGGTCCTGGAAGCAAAAGCCCAGGAGGTTTGGGAAAGACGACTCGGTCCGACGAGGACGAGGCGGAACATCCCCAGAGGAAAAACCGGGGGAAACCAAGAGGACATGGAAGCAGTGTTACAATCAGGATGGGACAATCCGTCTGTATTGTGAGCCGTCGCTGACGCAAGTCGAAAGGAGGTCGACTGAACGTACAGGAGCGAGGAGCCAACACTAGTTTCAGTCGTTAGTAGTATAGTAGGGTGTCAATTAGAGCGCCTACTGGATAATGAGATGAGCCATGTGAGGATCCAATCATATCATCAACACGTGATGTTAATAGCGACTTAGCAGAAGCTCAACGCACGGTGGATGTGATGGACGTTGTTGCTACAACTGGACTTCACAGTGGAATACATTTTTGGTAAGGAAAATGTAGGAGCAGATTTATTATCCAGACATCTAGCTCCGGAGGAAGAAGATTAGGATTGTGGATCATGGGAATCAAACCTACAGTGAGAAAGATTCGACGCGGTCTAATCTCTTAAGAGGGGGCCTATGTCGTGAAATGCTGAATGTTAGTGATTCCCAGATCGACGACTGTATACAGCGGACCCAGGTGGGAGAAGGGTTAATGAAACAGAAGGATAACCACAAAGGATTGACCAGCGCATGTGTATGTAGGTCAAGGCGGGAGAGTCGACTACAACACAGGTGACATGTAGAGTGGAAAAATTGGTTTGCTACAAAGACAGACAGTATCATGGACCAGCCTATTGCGTTCTGGAGGTAGGTTTGCGACTAAGACTGGACAGCAGAATGCGGTTTGGTTGTATTAAACAACGGAAAAGTTCGAGATCAGAAATTTTCCACTGACAAGGGATAATGAAGTCTGAATTTGCTTTGTCCAGCAATGTCAAGGATTATGCGACATAGACTGAGCTATAAAGAGTAGCCACTTTCTTTGTCAGTTTAGTGTGTGTATTCCCAACTGGACGAGAAGATAGAATTATGTGTCCTGTAATGAAAAGAAATATCCTCCCTTATAATGGGATAAAGTGCTTGGATGCGGATTAATTTCGATTCGTGGATCTACATTAATTCTATAAAGGAACATAGATGTGTATAAGGTATATTAAAATATAGTTTTAGAATAGGAATATAGATGAGCGTGTATTACCTTTATCATTACATATTATTAGTGGGTGTTTTAGACTGAGGTGAATTCTTATGTCTTATGCTGATGGTGACTTCGAAAGCCTTGTCATTATGGCTGGAGAAGGACACTTGCATAAGTTAGGAGTAAGGGGCGGACGCTTACCACTCGACTTGTTATATTCATCCACAGGTTCCCAGTTTCTAGGGACATTAGAGAAGAAAAGAAAAAAATACTCTACTTGAACCAATAAAGTACATACTTAGATCCAGAAAGAACCTAAACAGTTTGTTCAGATGAACAAATACTAACATCCAGTAAAATACAGAAGACTGTATGCTAACACTCATATACCACTGGGGCTCCTAAACAGAAAGAGATGTTAAGGTGGGGCAAGCAGAGACTTCAACCTACATACGACTTGCATACATAGAGTAGAAGGAATAGACAAAGACAATAGTGATAATCATAATAGACAATAGGAAGAACATTGACAATGTGGTGTTTTTTCTCGATGATGGATACTTAATATCATGAAACCGATTTGGGCACAGTCATAAACTTACGGGACTTTTATAGCAATACGGTGACTCAGTGGTGAACAGTTTGTTTTTCATTTCACTAACGGATTTACCATCAGACTCAAGCCTACGGATCATCCCGGGTGAGCTCTGTCCTGTTTGATGTGATGTCCTGTAATCGTGAAGAATGACTGGCGAGAAGATACCGCTGATAGACATTCTGAGTTCATTCTGTCACCAACAATAGAATACACTAGCAACTACACAGACAATATCCACCCATACACCAGACATAGTTTTAAATTAAATCTTTTATTTAATGTGGAAAAGAACTGTTGTCGAAGTATGTGTTGAGAGAATAATAGAGAGAGAGTGAAAGAAAGAGATATATGGAAGGGAAGACAGAAGAGAGGAGTGTAGACGAAAAGTCAGTCAATAATCCCAAACAGATAATCAGTGTAAAGATGTGCATGTTGATCCCACTCTCTTCTCGGGGAAACAACATCACATAATTGGTGGAGCAGCGGGGTAGGTACATACATAATACTCATATGACCTAAAAGCATAAAGAGGCATATGCATAGAGAGAGGTACCTGTATATTGGCACAGGCATAGCGGAGTACCTACATGTTGGGACATACGGATTGGAATAAATATAAGTATATATTGATGACTTTTAATGGAAGGACGTCCATTGGATATATGGTGCCATTACATGGATGGTAGAAACATTTCATTAAGGCTGGTGACTTTACAGTGAGAAAGTTCCAGACAGAGTGAATGTGGATAGGTGGTAAGACACATTACATACCTAGTCACACGGTCACACGTCTACATAAGTCTTTATCCTATATCTCCTCTTGTGGATGAGAGAGTGGTGGTGATGTACTGTGGGGTGTCGTAGGTTTATTATATTAGATAGACATAGATAATGATATAGGTTCTAGGTGGAATATAATTGTATAGTGAGTACTTCTTTTCTGCCTTGAGGGATCTTTACTCAACGTGCTGACTTATCTGCTGTAACTATGGCAACTCCTAAAGTAACTACAGCAGAACTGAGAGCCAACGGGGAGGAAATTGGGTTAGCTGGTACCGAGCTAACTGATTACATACAAGAAAGAGAGAGAGAGATTCGTAAAGGGGAAAGAGAAGACCGGAAAGCCGAGTTGGAAGTGAGAAGAATAGAGGTGGAGACCAAACGAATGGAAATGGAACAAGAGGCCAAGAAACTGGAACAGGAGACCAAGCGACTGGAACTGGAACAGGAGACCAAGCGACTGGAACTGGAACAGGAGACCAAGAAACTGGAAATGGAACAGACTGCCAGGAGACAAGAAATGGAACATGAATACCGCTTGAAAGAGTTAGAACTCAAGACACAAACTAAGGGTGAAATAGATGCAGCAGAAGGAAGTTCATCTTCACCTGGGGCAACCCACATGATTGGACAGGGTTACCATGCCATGAAGTTTCCTTTAGCAGTCTATGATGAAAGTAAAGAAAAGATATTCCAGTTTTTGGATCGGTTCGAGGCTATGGCAATCGCTATGGGACTGGAAAGATCCAGATGGGCTCTTAAAGTATCCCAGGCGTTACGTGGTTCAGGGTACGAGGTCTACACACGCCTACCACCAGGACAGGAAAATCAGTACGAGGAATTGAAAGCAGCTTTGATGAAACATTATGAAGTCACAGCACAAACATATCGGAAAAAGTTTAGATCGTCTAGACGAGAGCCGGGAGAGCTATTCGCCGCATACAGTCTAAGGCTGAAATCCTATCTCCAGAAATGGATGGACTTGGCAGAATTCAAGAGGGATTATGAGAGTCTCGAAGAGATGATGGTGGTCGACCAGATGCGAAAGCAAATGTCGAAACCTCTCAGAACCTTCTTGGGAGAACAAGGGGCGGAACGGATTGATGTTGTGAATAAGCTGGCGGAACGATTCGTGGAAGTACATGGTGAAACTGAGGAACTAAGTACACAAACCAAATGTCAGGAGAAAACAGAGAAAAAGAAACCTAAAAACTGGGAAGGAGATAAAGTGGAACCTTATATAAAGCACACAGAGGAGAGTTCAGAGAAGGTGAAGGTAGGAAACCAGGGCAACTCGAATTCTCAAGCGAAACGACCGTGGTCCGAGAAGTGGTGTTCGTTTTGTAGGGCGGCCTCGCACAACACAAAAGACTGCAGATCGAAACCTAAAAGTTCTTACTTCGCAGCATGCAAAGTGATTCCTACATCGGTGATCACAGACAAGGCTGAGGTCGGCGAAGGAGAAAGGAACAAAAAGGACACACGGAAACCTAGGAAAGGAACAGGATGCACACAATGCCAGTCGATAACACATAATACTGTGGACTGCAGATGCAAGGCAAACGACGGCAATTGCATAAACAACCTCGAGGAATCAAAAGAGGAAGGCAAGGAAACGGTCAAGGAGATGAAAGACACTCAGGACCAAGAGAGACCACCTGTGGTTGAACTGATTGAAGTCAATGGCCAGCAGGTTGCTTGTCTCTACGATACAGGTTTGGATGGGGAAGCGGTGATAGACGCCAGCTTGGTAAGCCCAGACCAACTTACAGGGGAGACCATAGAGCTAAAGCCGGCAATGAGGAGTGCTGTTTCCATGACGCTGCCAATCGCCAAGGTGGAGATTAAATCCAGGTACGTCACGGGCATTATTCCTGCGGCTGTATTAGCTGACTCCCTATTCCCAATGATCATTGGCACGAAATATGTCTTTTTGGGGATGCCCAAACAGCCAACCCACAAGGGAACAGTAGTCAGTGGATCGCAAGGGAAGGAAAAAGAGGCAGAGACTCTATGCGACAACTCAGGGATAGGAGAATTGCATACTGCCCAGAGGAAGGATACTACGTTGCATCCTTGCTACAGGAAGCTGCAAAGAAGTGCTGAGCCACCAGAACGGGGACAGTACTTTCTGAAGAATCAACTACTCTATCGGAGAGCTGGGAGGGGAGATAACCTGCATGAGCAGTGGGTGGTTCCAGAGACCCACCGTCCTCACATTCTTCAGAGTGGACACATCATAGGCGAGAATCGACATATGGGTGTCAGAGAGACCTTGCAGCAAATATCCGGCCATTATTGCTGGCCAGGAATGACCGGAGATGTACGCCGGTGGGTGAAGTCTTGTTCGGAGTGCCAGAGAGCACCACCCAACAAGCGAATTAAGAGGAAAGTAGCTCTTAAAGTGGAAGACAAAGTGGAAGTGTGGAGTCCAGCAGAGACCAATATACTCCAAGTAGGATGGAAAGGACCTTATCCTGTGGAAAAGGTGGTGTCCAAGAACATCTACAAAATACGGATCGGGGAAGAGAAGAAAAATCTCCCTAGACATCTCATTAGGAAATATGAAGAGAGATCCGGGAGTAAAGCTTCGCACTTTATGGTGATGGCAGCTATTGGGACAAAGGTTACCAGTCCAGACGAAGACCAGAGATCGCCAGTACAACATAGGAGGACCTATGGGACAGTACGTGATAGGTCAGATTTACCCAACGACAGGAGGAGGGAAATCACAAGTCAGGGAAAGGACAAGAGTGAAAGTTTCACCGGTAACCAAGTTCAGAAGGGGCAGGTAACGTCGGGAAAGGCGAGAATTACCCAGGACTCCAACCGAAGATTGGCTGACCAGATACAATATCGCCCAAGATGGTCCTGGAAGCAAAAGCCCAGGAGGTTTGGGAAAGACGACTCGGTCCGACGAGGACGAGGCGGAACATCCCCAGAGGAAAAACCGGGGGAAACCAAGAGGACATGGAAGCAGTGTTACAATCAGGATGGGACAATCCGTCTGTATTGTGAGCCGTCGCTGACGCAAGTCGAAAGGAGGTCGACTGAACGTACAGGAGCGAGGAGCCAACACTAGTTTCAGTCGTTAGTAGTATAGTAGGGTGTCAATTAGAGCGCCTACTGGATAATGAGATGAGCCATGTGAGGATCCAATCATATCATCAACACGTGATGTTAATAGCGACTTAGCAGAAGCTCAACGCACGGTGGATGTGATGGACGTTGTTGCTACAACTGGACTTCACAGTGGAATACATTTTTGGTAAGGAAAATGTAGGAGCAGATTTATTATCCAGACATCTAGCTCCGGAGAAAGAAGATTAGGATTGTGGATCATGGGAATCAAACCTACAGTGAGAAAGATTCGACGCGGTCTAATCTCTTAAGAGGGGGCCTATGTCGTGAAATGCTGAATGTTAGTGATTCCCAGATCGACGACTGTATACAGCGGACCCAGGTGGGAGAAGGGTTAATGAAACAGAAGGATAACCACAAAGGATTGACCAGCGCATGTGTATGTAGGTCAAGGCGGGAGAGTCGACTACAACACAGGTGACATGTAGAGTGGAAAAATTGGTTTGCTACAAAGACAGACAGTATCATGGACCAGCCTATTGCGTTCTGGAGGTAGGTTTGCGACTAAGACTGGACAGCAGAATGCGGTTTGGTTGTATTAAACAACGGAAAAGTTCGAGATCAGAAATTTTCCACTGACAAGGGATAATGAAGTCTGAATTTGCTTTGTCCAGCAATGTCAAGGATTATGCGACATAGACTGAGCTATAAAGAGTAGCCACTTTCTTTGTCAGTTTAGTGTGTGTATTCCCAACTGGACGAGAAGATAGAATTATGTGTCCTGTAATGAAAAGAAATATCCTCCCTTATAATGGGATAAAGTGCTTGGATGCGGATTAATTTCGATTCGTGGATCTACATTAATTCTATAAAGGAACATAGATGTGTATAAGGTATATTAAAATATAGTTTTAGAATAGGAATATAGATGAGCGTGTATTACCTTTATCATTACATATTATTAGTGGGTGTTTTAGACTGAGGTGAATTCTTATGTCTTATGCTGATGGTGACTTCGAAAGCCTTGTCATTATGGCTGGAGAAGGACACTTGCATAAGTTAGGAGTAAGGGGCGGACGCTTACCACTCGACTTGTTATATTCATCCACAGGTTCCCAGTTTCTAGGGACATTAGAGAAGAAAAGAAAAAAATACTCTACTTGAACCAATAAAGTACATACTTAGATCCAGAAAGAACCTAAACAGTTTGTTCAGATGAACAAATACTAACATCCAGTAAAATACAGAAGACTGTATGCTAACACTCATATACCACTGGGGCTCCTAAACAGAAAGAGATGTTAAGGTGGGGCAAGCAGAGACTTCAACCTACATACGACTTGCATACATAGAGTAGAAGGAATAGACAAAGACAATAGTGATAATCATAATAGACAATAGGAAGAACATTGACAATGTGGTGTTTTTTCTCGATGATGGATACTTAATATCATGAAACCGATTTGGGCACAGTCATAAACTTACGGGACTTTTATAGCAATACGGTGACTCAGTGGTGAACAGTTTGTTTTTCATTTCACTAACGGATTTACCATCAGACTCAAGCCTACGGATCATCCCGGGTGAGCTCTGTCCTGTTTGATGTGATGTCCTGTAATCGTGAAGAATGACTGGCGAGAAGATACCGCTGATAGACATTCTGAGTTCATTCTGTCACCAACAATAGAATACACTAGCAACTACACAGACAATATCCACCCATACACCAGACATAGTTTTAAATTAAATCTTTTATTTAATGTGGAAAAGAACTGTTGTCGAAGTATGTGTTGAGAGAATAATAGAGAGAGAGTGAAAGAAAGAGATATATGGAAGGGAAGACAGAAGAGAGGAGTGTAGACGAAAAGTCAGTCAATAATCCCAACAGATAATCAGTTTAAAGATGTGCATGTTGATCCCACTCTCTTCTCGGGGAAACAACATCACAGTAGTAAAGGTGGCAATGGTAATATCACCTATAGCAGCCATGGGGTACTGGTCCAGCACACATACGAGGATAGCACTGTATTCTCAATAGGCTGGTGGCGTGACAAGGAGTTATTTACTGTTGTTGTTGTTGTTGTTGTTGTTGTTGTTGTTGTTGTTGTTGTTGTTGTTGTTGTTGTTGTTGTTATTGTGGGAAGATTGCCCGACATTGACGAAACTGCAGTTCTGTAGACCAGGCGAGACAAGTCCAGATTCTGTCAGGTTTTGACTCACAGAGTCATAGAGAATGTTGGCAACATCTGGGACTGCCAGAGCAACCAACGACCATTGCATGGAAGAGGCTCGTGAAACTGGAGAGACAAACAGTTTTCTTTGGTCATGTGATGAGATGAGCAGCATTGGGGAACATCGTGACAATGGACAAATTAGTGGGTACAGAGGCAGAGACCGACAAAGAGAAGTGATGATGGACGGAGTGAGAAGGCAGAATGGAGGAATACCATCAACAGAGTTGATCCAGACCAACAATGACCGAGATCTGTGGAGAGATATAAATGTTTACATCAGTTGGCTGGTAATCTGTGTGTTGATGTGTGATTGGATAACCAGTCATCTGTACACATCAAACTATCAGCTTCAGGTTAGTTTATAACGATGATATTATTACGATCGTATTATGACAGACTTATTTGCTTGTTCACTAATTGTCCATGATTTACTGCTATACTTTACAACTATTTCTATGTAACACACAACAATTCTTTTTCTGGCTTCCAATGGCAGTTGTTTATTGCATAGCATGTTCTTCATTTGATGAAAATGCAGTTGTTGCTTGTTCTGTTCTGTTATTTATGGCTGTAATGTATCTTCCATTTGATGTTATCCATGTGCCTAGATATTTGTATTTCTGCAATTGTCCCAAATTAACATTATTTACTTCAACACCTATTTACTGTACACATAGTCACATGATATTGCAGTGACTTCTGAATTCCTAATTTTCTACCTGAGTCCCATTTTATTTTGTCTACAGCCTATTTATGTAACACTTTCTGCAGTTCCTTAAGTTTTGTTGATGTCAAGACAATGTTTAATTTGCATAACGTAATTTATTTACCGTATGAGCACCAACCGTTTGCGCTATCGTATTGTCTGTAGATCACTATATATGCTCGCTGTAAAATGAAAACAAATCAGGCGACAGACAATAACCTCCTGTTCCTTACACACAAACCGATGGAAAAGTGTAAGCATGTGATTGATTTTAAGGGAATGAACTCAGTATATTCTAGGAACAACATTTGGTTATCTCTCTTTATCTATTTGGCTTTACATTTGTTAGAACCAAGGCGGGAAGTCAACCAGGAGTGAAACAACATTTCAGAGACAGTATTACTACAGTATTATGTGTCTGTCTGTCAGTCAGTCAGTCAGTCAGTCTGTCTGTCTGTCTGTCTGTCTGTATATTCGTGTCCGTTTAGTTTAGGTTAGTTTAGTCGACGGATAAACATCATGGTACACGGGTGTAACCCATAAATGCTCCGTTCTTCTCCTATGAGTCCGGAGAAACCCAGCTCAGTGCACGAACTCCGTAGCACCGGCGAGGATCCTGAAATACTTTGGGTAGATTTTTAACTAGAAATGTTTGCCCGGGCAGCTCCGTTGGGGCTACTCTTTTTCGATTTACAACCGAAAAGGGATTTTTTACGTGCGTAACAATACACATGGAATGCTATGCAGGAATTTGGAATACCAAGGAAGTTAATCAACATGACCAGACTATGCATGGAAGATACTTATAATATAGTAACATATAAAGGCAGGAAATCAGACCCCTTCCAAATAACATCTGGCTTGAAACAGGGTGATGCACTATCGCCGCTACTCTTCAATCTGGCTCTAGAGAAAGTTGTAAGGAAGGTAAAGGAGGAATGTGATATTGGAGGAACATCCAAGCTGCTTGGTTATGCAGATGATATAGATATTATAGGGCAAAGTGAACAAAAGACATTGGAAATATTGACTCACTTAAAGGGAAAAGCCCAACAGATGGGGCTGGTTATCAACCAAGATAAGACAGAATATATGGTAATTTCAAGAGACGGAATGGCTAGAAACTCTGGCCACATACAAATAGATAATATGACCATTAAAAGAACGGAAACATACAAATACCTGGGTACAATCTTCAACTGCTCCAACATCATAAGGGAAGAAATACAAACTAGAATCAACTCTGGAAATAAGATATACTATGCACTACAACATCTACTAAAATCAAAGGCGCTATCTCGTAACACCAAAATCACAATATACAAAACACTGATCAGACCAGTTGTGCTGTATGGCTCTGAAACCTGGAGTACAACGAAAGGAGACGAAGCCTTGTTACAAACCTTTGAGAACAAAATTTTAAGACGCATCTTTGGACTCATTAGGGATACACAAAGTGGAGAATGGAAAAGAAGAAGTAACAAAGACATTTATGATCTGTTTAAGTCCCCGCTAATCACTGGTATCATGAAGGCTAATAGACTACAATGGCTGGGGCATATAGAAAGAATGGAAGATAATAGGGAAACAAAACTCGCTTACACTCAGGAAATAAATGACCGTAGACCCCGAGGTAGACCAAGAAGGCGGTGGAGAGATAATACATGTACAGACCTACAAGCACTTGGAATCAACGACTGGCAAGAGAAGGTCCACCAGAGAGATGAATGGAGACGTATTGTATTTGCAGCAAAGAACCTCAATGGCTCGGAACGCTGAAGAAGTAACAATACACACGGGCGTCCGATCTCACTACCCAGAGACCAGGGGAAATTTTGTTACTAGAGGTCCACGTGAAAAAATCCCTGTCCTCATCGGGGGTTGAACCCGGGACCTCCAGCACTCAAGGCGGACACCATACCTCGAGACCACCGTGTCTATCTATAAATGAGACTGTCTGTCTTTCTATCTACACATCAACGCTCTTTAGCACTGTAAATGGTTGTTTAACATATTTCTAATGTTACAATGCACACATCGCTACCTACAGTTAGTTTATGCTAGGATAACTCCCAGACATGTTTCACTCGTAGTCATCATATCCCTCAAGTCTATCAACCACTGCATGTGGTTAAATTCCCAGCATTCCATATTTCAGAATTGTCTCGGGATTTTCCGTGTCTCGAATTGTATTCGGGATATAACATCCGGGCACAATTAGAGCCAGGATCATTCTATGTTCTCTCGCTGAGAAGACAGAGTGGTTCCTGACCGCTTAGATAGTTTCAATAGCTAAATTTGTCCAACGTGCTTTGACCTAGATTTCTGCCGTACAATCCTTTGCACCGACGAATTAAAACTAACATCGCGAGAGGCAGGATGGATCGGAATTGGGTTAATTCGTTTAAGCAAAGAGTTTTTTTTTTTTTAAATTCTGTCACTGAGAGGAAGAGTGTAATCGGGGTATATCTCCTGCCGAGTGACTCCTCGAGTACAGAGCTTTTATTTAACTCACATCATGGGGCAGTTACAAGTCAGTTCTTGGGTATCATCATCACGTGGCGTGACAGAGACCAGCAGATTTGCACTAACCCACATACCGTCTGATACTTATCGGAGGGAGCTGAACTGTGATGTTATCTCCACCGATGCCCTTGGTGACATAATTGGTTATGCTCCGATATGGTGTGATTATACCCCCCCCCCCTCCACATTCTATATGTTCTTTTCTTCCGAACATGCAATCGTAGCAGTCTGAATCCATCCGCACACCGTTACTATTCAAAGGAATACACACCTGGCATTTCTAAGTACTCGAGTGAGATATATGGTGACGGCTTTACCCAAACCTAACAAAAACCCCTCCTCCTTTTCTATATCTCTCTTTTCCTTCAGTATCCTCGATATTTCTTACACACTTACACAACCTTTTTGACAGGGTAGAGAATGCTAGCCAGGGGTGTCTAAAATATACACCTCTACTTTTTCTACATGACTGATTGTGTTAGTCGAGGATGTCCAAAACATTCCCCAATAACCTTGAACTGCAAAGAAAGGCAATGCGCTTTGCCTTCTTTCTGTACCACACTCTTCACTATAGATACTGAGGCTTAATCCTCAAATAGATGGGCAGGAACTCTATAACCACACTGTCTAGTCTATCAGAGAAGATGTCCGTTGTACAGGCCTAAAATATTGGTCTGCTCCTAACGGAACTGAAAACCCCAAGAAAGAGTTAGAGGAAGTATGTCATGTAGAGTAGAATAGTAATGATCTATGTTGATGGGTACCCCTGAATTGTTCTTGTTCCAGGATCCCACTTTATGCCCAGATGGTGAGGAGGAGACAAGACATATCCAAACTCAACCAGAGAGCTAGAGCTGACCACTGAAGAGCTAGTACAAGGAAGTATCCACCTGGAGAGAAGACGTACCGGCCGGGACATACAACCCTGGCCTGAGAAGAGCCATTATCCACCTCCATCCAGTCTCAGTCCTCAGGGAGGACTACTACAACCTCCAGGGGATCTAGCAACCACACAGACCACCGAATAGACTGCCACAGACATATCCTCCTACATTTCCAGTGGGTTTGGTGATAACAGTACTAGCCGGCCTATTCTCGCCCTGAAACACTCTAATTTGGTACATTGTGGTTTTTCTATTCATAGTCTCTGATTGTTGATTTCTTTGCAAGATTACGGTCAGTATTTTGCCATTGCTTTATGAGCGATAGGCTCACATACCCCGTAAGTAACTGACGCGGCTAGAACCTCAACCGATTCTCGCGCACATCACGTTACTCATGAGAGTATACGGGTTTACGGAGAAAGCCGCTAACACTTAGGCCAGGGAAACCGGCCACACAACACCACACCACACCACACTAATATACAATATACTACAATAATATTATTTGGCGCTCACAGAAGGAGAAGAAGGAAGTGGAGACTAGAGGACGCACAAGACAACATAAAATTTGAAAGCTCTAGTTACCGACCGGGATTCGAACCTGTCGCCTCCAAATGACGACGGCGCCTCGCTGCAGGAACAAGTGTACTTCGACGCACAACCAACTAGACACTCCAAAAAAAAGTGTCTTCATTGGTCATGTCTATCATACACATGAATCTAACAACTATGGAATACGGACAGAATTCGTATCAAACCTTGAGACAGCACCATAGGTCTAATAATTTATATTAAAACAGCATAGATCAAATAACAAACACACAAACACATTGGACCGTAAAGCTGTTGTCGAGTATATATGAACACACATTTAAAGAAGAGAAATGATTGGTCGGTTCTAATGCTATACACGTAAATACAAGAAATCAATTGGGGGGGGGGGGGGGGGAGAGAAACCGTTGAGGCCACTAAGACGATTACATAAATAAACACACATAGTATTATTTGGCGCTTACAGAAGGAGAAGAAAGAAGTAGAGACTAGAAGACGCAATAGACAACATAACTATCCCAGTCGGTAACTATAGCTTTCAAATTGTATGTTGTGTAGTGCGTCTTCTAGTCTCTACTTCCTTCTTCTCCTTCTGTGAGTGCCAAATAATACTATGTGTGTTTATTTATATAATTGTCTTAGTGGCATCAACGGTTCCCCCCATTGATTTCTTGTGTATACTATACTATACTATACTATACTATACTATACTATACTATACTATACTATACTATACTATACTATACTATACTATACTATACTATACTATGGATGAGTTGATGCAGACATAGCGTCCAGGCTGTATGCATAATGGATGGTGCACAATTGGTAAGAAAGACAAAACAGGGATAGGTAGATTGACATAGAGCCAGCCAACTAAATAGACAGACAGACAGACAGACAGACAGACAGACAGACAGACAGACAGACAGACAGACAGATAGATAGATAGATAGATAGATAGATAGATAGATAGATTAGATAGATAGATAGATAGGTAGGTAGGTAGATAGATAGATAGATAGATAGGTAGATAGATAGATAGATAGATAGATAGATAGATAGATAGATAGATAGATAGATAGATAGATAGATAGATAGATGGATAGATAGATAGATAGATAGATCTTCAATTGACCTATTAAATTCGGATATATAGACTTTACGTTGCTATATTGTGTTTTATATTGAAGCATGTAGCAGACATGATGTTTGTGTAGACATTCCTAGATTGCCCTGCCATGAAAACAGTTTATCCCAGGGTTGTACTGTGTGTCTGTGTGTGTCAGTTCTATGACGTACTGCTATCATTAAGTGGTAGGACAATACGGACGTTGGAGGTGTGTCGGGGGAATCCCCGTTGTGTCGTTAACGTACGTTGGAAACCACAGAGTCTGTAATGCACGCAAACTTCCGGGGCACTGAGTGCACGTTTGCAGTTATTTGTGAATAGATGGAGGTGAATTCATGATATTCTTTCTTTCTTTTGTTGTCGGAGGCTTGTCTGATGATTGGTTTACGAACTAGCGCTCGCTCGGTCGCTTGGTGTACTGAGATGTGGGTTTCTAAGGTGTTGATGATTCTCATATTAAAGGAAAGAGCGAGAACGAAACGACCCTTTCCATCAAATCGTGAGGTTAACGGGTGTTCATACCCGGAAGTCGAATCCTGCAAAATTGCCTCAACGTTTGATCCAAATATTATCATTATGTGGTGAACAATATTTTAATCCCTGCAACTGGTATATATTTTCAGTAGTTTAGTTTAAACCTGGGGTGTAGCATTAGCCAATCACATGGATATTTCTGTCAGGCGGGGAAAATGTGGTAATAACTAAATCAAATCAAATCAAATCAAATCAACTTTATTAGGGTCACAAATTGGGCGCGCAGGCCCGTCTTACATTCGGCCCCTCCAATCACTCGTCTTTCGTTCATCAAGAGCATTATACATTTACATAGGAAGAAAAATAAACATTGTGAAATGAATGTTGTAAACATAAACAAGGCTAATTACCATGTTATGAAGCCCATCTCCCACCTACCCATACATCACCCCACCCACACAACACCCCCACCTACCCACACACACGCGCACCAAGGGACACATACAAACCCCCACCTACCCACACACACGCACACCAAGGGACACATACAAACCCCCACCTACCCACACACACGCACACCAAGGGACACATACAAACCCCCACCTACCCACACACACGCACACCAAGGGACACATACATACCCCACCAACCGACCCATCCCCCTCCCACACATCCCCCACCCACACACACTGCCCTCACCTGATCCCCCAACCAAAACACACTCGCCACCCACAAACATTCCCCCACCAACCCACACATCCCACGCCCATCCACATTCACATCCTAACCCACATATCCTCTCCCCACCCACACCTCAAACCACCCATCCCCCAGCCACATCTCCATCGACAACATATTCCCCACCCATGCACACAATCCCCCACCAACCCACACATCGCACATCCACTCACACATTCCCAAACCATACACACACATCCCCATCAACTGACATGTCCCTACCCCCCCCCCCCCCCCACACACACACATCTCCCTAACCACCCATACATCCCCAATCCACTAACACACACCCCACCACCCACACATAAAACTTCCACCCACCCACACATGCCTTAACCTAATCCCCCACCACACAATCCCCCACCCGCACATCACATACACCCCCTACCACGCACTATTCCCAGCCCACGCACCACACACACACATATCCCTCACCAACACATCCCCACTTACACACCACACACATATCCCCCACCCAGATACCATACAATATTCCCACCCACACCCACACAGATACCCTTACCCATCCACCCCACATACCCCCACGCACACACCACAAAATCCCCCACCCACACACACATACCTCACCCACACAATATCCCCAACCAACACACCACACACCTCTCCCCACCCACACACGCATTCCCTACCCGTCCACCAACACACACTCACTCACGCATACATCCTCCACTACGCACCCATACACCCCCATCCACCCACCCCCAACCAAACATCTCTCGATCACAATACCCCTACCCACACACATCCTCCACCCACTCACACATCCCACCCCGACACATACAACTCCCTCACCCACCTACACATCCCTAAGCCACTCACACACCCCCACCCACACATTCCCCATCCACACACACACACATCTCCCACCCACACACTAACATTCAGTTAGCCTAATTGGATGTAGAGTGTAGCTAATTTCTGACTGATCTTGGGCCAGGACCCTTAAACGGTGTTTATGGCATTAAATAGAGCGAGAGGGGATTTCATAAAATATATGCTGCAGAAGACGAATAGGGAAACAGAGCTCTCCTGCCAGTAAGGTTTGAAAATCACGCACAAGTCATCAGTTTTTGCAAATGACTGAGATGAAGTGAAATGTGGCAGAATTCGGTGGAAACCCACAAATACATGGATTCAGTTTGAACTAGGAGGCTGTTAAAATACGTAAGTTAGTAGGGTGCAGCAAAAAGAATCTTCAAATTAAAAGGAAATATTGAAAAGCTGCAAGAAAGGACGTAACAAACAAAGTTACCTTTATTATCGAGACAGTGTTGACCTGCACCACGAAAGGTGGCCAAAAGTAAGGGGTTGGTCCATATGTTAGCCAGTAACTACAATAAGACCTAGACACAATCATGGATATATTTAGGTTCATAAATTGTGTTTAATTTTTGATTTGTCAGATACTGGGTTGCCGTTGTGTTCATGGGATAGTCATAGGTGGCCTGAACATGGACCGGAAATGGGCAAGGAGCCTGTAACTATAAGTGTGCTGTATGATGTCATAATTGCCATAGAGCAGGTGCCCGGAGTACGCCATAGAAAGGATGGGAAGAAGTCTAGAGTCAAAAGTGCAGGAACATCTAAGGGATACAAGTTGACAACAAAAAACGTCACACCAACGCAATCTTGACAACAAAAACATACGTTGTGGGGTGATCAAGACGAAAGGTCGTGCGTTGGAATTCTGGAACGAATTGGTGTGGCTATCGAATGGTTGGAAATCTAGCACTGGCTATCAAGTTAAGAACGGCTAGAAATATATATTAAGAACGCCATGGATCCAAGAACGACGGGCAGAACCTAGACAGAATCGGATGAATATGACAGCAAAGACGGCCGGAATGAATGAAAGAAAGATTAGTCAGACGGCAGGGACAAGTATAGAGGAGGAGGCGTATCCAGATTCTAACCGGAACCCATGTATATATACAATCGTTATCGGCACTCTGTTAGCGTAACGTGGTAACCTGACCGGAACTCCTTCCTGACTGGTTGACGACGTTCAATGCGTCACATAATAATCTCGCCTAACATAGCTCTCCATCCTTTTCCACGCGACTGGGACTCGACTAAACGTAACCACGGAACAACGCATCTCTGTGTCACGGCGCCGCCGGTCTCTTCGCCGAACGATCCCTTCACGTAAATACGGCATGTTTATATTCGTATGAAAGCCAAGAACGTCGTGAACCGAATACCGACATCGGTTAACCTCTCACAAATATCAATAGTCAACGCAAGGGCGTTTTATGAGCGAATTTACACCGCCCGGCTTTCCACCACATGGCTGTAACCGCCTGCTCAATAGCGACTAATTAGCTGACCTGGCCTATTCGCGACACACGAAACTCGATCAGCCTACCGCAGGTAATCGGACTATTCGTTTGTACGCGGCGACACACAAATATAAATTTCATTACCTTTAGTCACTAAAACATCCTCCTAACTCGCCATAGGAATATGGAGAGTCTCCAAACTCTATGTAGACAGTATTTCCTTTTCACAACATCTTCCTTCCAGTCGAAAACACAATCACACAAGGCCACAAGTTACCAACACAATCATGGACCCCGTAGCAAGTCTTGCGGTCAAAGAAAATTGCCACTTTTACGTGGGCCTCGACTTTGACGGAGACTTTGTGATCTCCTCACGAGAAAGTTGAATTCTTCTAGTTCTGACCACGTAAACTAGAAAAGAAATCTATAGAACAGACCTTTTAGAAGATTTTAGAAAGATACTGAAAGGGGATCTCTCTTTGGGGTTTCTCCGGCTAAAATTAGCACAGTGATCCCCTGTTCTAAATAAGACGTGAAGCCAGCCTACTGGCTGTCTCGCGACAGATAGGTCGGTGTGTTTCAATTCTGGTTTCATTGAAGGAGCATCAAGGAACATGAGTATCCGAAACCAGTGTTAATGAGAAAACATGGTGCATCCGGGAAAGCAGAACTCCTCAGAGATGACATACTTAGAAAGAACAATTACCCTTATGTTCTCCTAAATAAATGTAACTATGGTAATGATTGTATGTCGAAAGGTTGAGACCGGTGTAAACAGTATATGTTTGATATGAGAACTCAAACCAGAGCGATTGTCTATGTTTGTTTCACTATTAGTACACAGGTGTTTGTATGATGTGATAATACTCAATCAGTGTCTTAAGTGCATATCTAATCGTCACCTATGTCACAGTGTTGTTTATATTTTTGTGGAGCATATCCCACTGTTATTGTCAGCCTGTGATGTGAAAGATAATGAGGTGTGTGGTGGCTTTCTGGTGTTGATGTTGTTCTATGAAGACATCATGTTACAATAATTAATTGAATTGTGTCTATAACCTTGTGTATTTTTGCTTTCAAAGATGACTTGTATTCACGTGTCACCGGTCATCCTGGGTTTTTCTGGTTTTCTGTTTTCCATAGTCTATTCGAAAATAATTTTTTTTTTTTAAAGTTCTCCCTAGTTCATACCCAAGCATTTAAAAAAAAATTAAATTCTTATTGTTATTTGTAGTTGTCACGAGACTGTATATTTAGAAAGTTTTAATGAAAAATCCATCGATAAACGTATGTCTTTATTGTTTTTGATGTGTCATTTATTCATTGAGTCCATTTATAATTCAATGTATGCTTTCACTGCGGTGGACACAACCCTGGTTACATCTTTTGCAAGGGAGTGTAATCAAAACAATCACCTATCTGAGCGAATACCTGAATCTTCTGTCTTACTACTTGTTGTCACAAGTAGTGTCCTTCAATAACTGTCTATCAAGACCCACACAACTTAATTTTGGGGTGCCTCAGGGCTCAATACTAGGTCCGCTGCTTTTTGCAGTGTATATTAACGATCTTCCTTTATACCTCAATACTTCGTGTGATCTATTTGCGGACGACTGCACTATTTACACAAGTCAAGAGAGCCTTTGTGACTTAGAGAGCTCTTTACAAAACGATCTTGACAACCTTAGTAGATGGAGCAATGAAAATCGCATGTTAATTAACATCGACAAAACCAAATCCATGCTAATAACGACCAGACAAAAACTACAGACCCTAGCCATAACTGGGACACCGCTCGAGCTCCACGTGGACACGTTACCTATAATTAATGTAAAT
The DNA here is from genome assembly GCA_963921405.1 of Cepaea hortensis. Taxonomy (NCBI): domain Eukaryota; kingdom Metazoa; phylum Mollusca; class Gastropoda; order Stylommatophora; family Helicidae; genus Cepaea; species Cepaea hortensis. The sequence continues at coordinate 109,339,450 of OY992886.1, forward strand.
GAACATAAAACATTAGGTCTTTTAATTGACAGACATTTAAACTGGAGCCCTCATGTTCACGCCCTTACCAAGAGAATAGCACAAAAAGTTTACCAACTTGCTAAAATTCAACACTTTTTGGATGAAAGCACACGTAAAATATTCTATGCATCCTATATTCAATCACCTCTCGATTATTGTTCCACAGTCTGAGATGGCTGCCCTAAATCTAATATGAAACGATTGTGTTCGCTTCAAAACCGCGCTATACGTCTAGTTTCTAGCATAAAGCACGTTGAAAGTAATAAGTTATACAGCCATCTAAGACTTCTACCACTTCAAAAGCGCTTCCTTTTTAACAAAGCCAAATTAGTGAATAAAATTATATCTGAAAATACCCCAGAGTATCTTCTACCGTTAATTCAATCTAATGCAATAAACAGTAAGCGCTTAAATTTATTACAGCTTCCTAAGCCTAGATTAGACTTATACAAAACTTGTTTCGCATATTCTGGTGCTCACTTGTGGAATAGCCTTCCAACAGAACTGAAAACACCAATGAGTCCCTACACATTCAACCGAAAACTCTTTCAATACTTACTTCATACCGACTATATGCCTCCATAAGTCACCTACTAGTATCATTTTTCCACTATCATTCTTCACTGTATGTGTGTGAACGAGACAGTGGGTGAGAGAGTGAGTGAGAAAGAGTGTGAGTGGAAGAATTAGTATGATAGAGAGAGTGAGAGAGTATGCATGCGCGTGTGCCTGAGTGAGTGTAAAAGTGAGTGAGTGTGTGGACATATGTGTGAGAGATTTAGTTAGAGAATGAGTGAATCTGAGCTGAGAGAGTGGGTGTGTTGTGTGTCTGCCTGTCTGTGTGATAGAGTGTGAAAGTTAGTGAGTGAGTGTGGGTTAGAGAGTCATCGAGTAAATGAGTGAGTAAGGGAGCGTGAGTGAGTGAGAGAGAATTTGTGGGTATGCGTGTATGTGCACGAATGAGTGAGTGTGAGAGCGAGTGAGTGGGTAAAAGAGAGAGCGTGGGTGAATGAGAGAGTGCATGAGAAAGTGTAATGTATGTGTGTGCATGTCTGGATGTGTGTATGGGTGTATATGTGTGTACATGTGTGTATCTGTGTGTGACTCTGTGTGTATGTCTGTACGTGTGTTAAAGTGTGCGTTCATGTGTTTATATGCGTTTATATGCATGTGCGTGTGTGTATGTGTGTATGGATGAGTCTGTGTGTGTGTGCTCGTGTATGCATTGTATATCTTTGTATGTGTAAGTGTGCAAACATGCAGTGTATGCGAGGGAGTGTATATTCGGGTGTTTTGTGAGTACCTGTGAGTAAGTATATGGATGTGTGCAGGTGTGTGTATTGCGTGGGTATGATGTGTGTGGGTGTGTGTATGTACATGTGTGTGAGAGAGAAGAGAGAGAGAGAGAGAGAGAGAGAGAGAGAGAGAGAGAGAGAGAGAGAGAGAGAGAGAGAGTTGAGCGCACGCATGTCATCTAACATGCTGATCCATATGTTTTGTGTATTCTCATTTTTTTTTCATATTATCATTTTGATGCACTTGATTTTAACATGCATAAAATGAATTCTTGTAAATTACTGTAAAGCAAGTGAGAGAGTTAGTGAGTGTAAGTAAGAGAGAGAGAGTGAATGAGTGTGAGAGTGTGTGTATGTAAAGAGAGCGCAAGAGAGAGAGAGAGAGAGAGAGAGAGAGAGAGAGAGAGAGAGAGAGATAGAGAGAGAGATAGAGAGGGGGGGGGGAGAAAAAAAAAAGAGTTGAATTGCATCACTAATTCTTACGCTACATAATGTATATGTACAATTTTTTCTCCACTTCTTGCAATTGCGAGAATTCTCACGACAATCGTCAGTGTCTCAATTGTGTGTAAAGTGTGGGAGTTTGTTCTTATTAGCTTCAGTGATCATGTGAGGCATCAAGTATTTGTCTAGATGTGAGGATGTATGTATGGGTGTGTATGTGAGGGATATGTGTGTGTGTTGGGAATGTGTGTGTGCCTGTGTAAGAGAGAGAGAGAGAGAGAGAGAGAGAGAGAGAGAGAGAGAGAGAGAGAGAGAGAGAGAGAGAGAATCCAGTGCTCGCATGTCCTGTAACATGGCATTCCATATTTTTTGTGTATTTTCATCTTTCACATTATCATTTTGTATGTATGACACTTGATTTTATCATGTATAATATAACATTACTGTAATGTGAGTGAGAGCGTTAGTGAGAGAGAGAGAGAGAGAGAGAGAGAGAGAGAGAGAGAGAGAGAGAGAGAGAGAGAGAGAGAAGAGAGAGAGAGAGAGAGAGAGAGAGAGAGAGAGAGAGAGAGAGAGAGTTGAATTGCATCACTAATTTTTAAGTTACAAAATGTATATGTACAATTTTTCTCCATTTTCTTTACAATTTTGCGACAATGCTCACGACAATCGTCACTGTATGTGTGTGTAAAGTGTGGGAGTTTGATCATAATAGTAGGTAGGGGGATCGGGGGATGAGTGTGTGGGTGGATTCGTGATGTGTGTGGGTGGGCTCAGGATGTGTGGGTGGGAGTGGTGGATTTGTGTGGGTGGGTGGGGGATTGTGTGTGGGTGGGTGGGGGATTTGTGTGTGGGTGCGTGCGAGATGTATGGGTGTATGGGGAGATGTGTTTGTGGGTGGGGATGTGTGTTTGTGTAGGTGGTTGTGGGTGAGTGGATGGAGGAGGATATGTTGGTGGATGATTGATGGTGGGTTATGGGATGGGTGGGGGTATATGTGTGGGTGGGGAGATGTTGGTGTGGGGATATGTGGTGGGTGGGAGATGTGTGCAGATGGGGGTGGTTGTGGGTTTTGGGGATGTGTGTGTGGGTGAGGGATGTGTATGGGTGTGGGATGTTTGGGTGGATGGGTGGGGAGTGTGTGTGGGTGAGAGATGTGTGGGTGAATGTGTGTGTGGGGTGTGTGGGTTGGGGGAGGGGTGCATGATGGGTGTGGGTGATGGATTTGGAGATGTGTGTGTGGGTGGGGGTGTGTGTGGCTGAATGAAGGATGTATGTGTGGGTAGTGAGGGTGATTGTAGTTGGGGGATGTGTGGATGGGTAGGAGATGTGTGGATAGATGTGTGTGTGGGTGAGGGATGTGTCTTTGGGATGTGTGTGGGTGTGAGAGGGGAGCTGGGTGTGGTTAAATGATGTTTGTGTGGGTGGGTGAAGGTGTGGTTGGGTTTGTGGGTGGGTGAAAGATGTGTGTGAGGGTGGGGGATGTGTGCTTAGATGGGTGGTTGGGATGTGTGAGTGTGGGTGGGTAGATAGGAGATGTATGTGTTGATGAGTGGGTAAGGGATGTGTGGGTGTTAGTGGTTGAGGGATAAGTACGTGTGTCTAGGGATGTGTGAGGGGATGAATGTATGGGTTGTGTGTGCGTGGATGGGAGGTGTGTGTTTCTGAATGGGGAATGTGTTGGTGGGTGGGGATGTGTGTGAGGGATGTTTGTATGGGTGGGGAGATTGTGCGTGGGTGGGGATGTGTGTGTATATGGGTAGGGGTGTGTGGTTAAGGGATGTGTGGCTGGGGGAATGGGTGGATGGAGGATGTGTGGTTGGGTGGATGATGTGTGGTTGGGTAGAGGATGTGTGGGTGGGTGATTGTATATGAGTAAGGGTGTGTGGTTAAGGGATGTTTGGTTGGGGGATGGGTGGGTAGAGGATGTGTGGGTGGGTAGAGGATATGTGGGTGGGTGAGTGTGTGCAGGTTAGGAGATGGTGGGGGGTGTTTGTAGGTGCGGGCTCGGGATCTGTGAGTGAGCTGGGGGAGATGGGAGATTATGTGGGTGAGTGCGGAATTTGTGTGTGGGTAGGTGCGGAATATGTGAGTTGACGGGGAGACATGTGTGTGGCTGAGGAATGTGTGTTTGGTTGGGTAGTTGGAGGTGTGTGGGTGGAGGAGGATATTGGGTGAGTGATTGTTGGTGGGAAATGGGACGGGTAGAGGATATGTGAGTGGGTGGGGAGATGTGTGTAGGTGGGGGATGTGTGGGTTATTGAATGTATGTGTGCTTGGGGTGTGGGTGGATGGGATGTGTGGTGGGTGAGAGGTGTGTGTGGGTGGGAGATGTGTAGGTGTAGGGATGTGGTGGATGGGTGGGGGAATGTATTGTATGTGTGTGTGGTTGGGTGGGGAAGTTGGAGTGAATGGGGGATGTGTGGGTGGGTGGTGGATGTGTCTCATAACATAGTAATATGCATTGTTTATGTTTACAAAATTCATGTGACAATGTTTTTTTCCTATGCACTGTTGATGAAAGAAAGATGAATGATTGGAAGGGCCGAATGTAAGACGGGCCTGCGTGCCCAATTTGTTACCCTTTGAAAATAAAGTCTGTTCGTTCGTTCGTTCGTTCGTTCGTCTTATTCTATACTTTTTTCTTGCTAACATGGAACACGGTGCTAGGGTTTCTCTTTCTCCCTCTTCATCCTTTTCTTCTTAGGCCCTCAAGTGGTCAACGTTGCGCCCTATCCACTCCTGTTTATCGGGACTAACGGAGTTGTTCTTAATTTTGTCTTTATTGCTCTGTTGCATTAACATTCTTCTTCTCCTTCTCTTCATGATTATGATGCTTCACATCCTTCTCTTCATGATGATGATGCTCCACCTCCTCCTCTTGCTGCTGCTGCTTCTCCTCCTCCTCCTGCTGAAGCTCTTCCTCCTTCACCTGCTGCTGCTCCTCATCCTCCCATGATGCTGCTGCTCCTCCTCCTGATGCTGCTACTGCTCCTACTCCGCCTCCTAATGCTCCTCCTCCTCAGCTCCTCCTTCTGAAGCTGCTGCTGCTGCGCCTCCTCATCCTAATGCTCCTCCTCCTCTGCTCCTCCTCCTGTTGCTGCTGCTGCTCCTCTTCCTGATGATCCTGCTGTTGCTGCTTCGTCTTCTTCTTCGTCTTCTTCTTCTCCTTCTTCTTGATCAGCCCATATATAATCGAGAGTAAGAGGCAGAGACCAGACAACAGGAAGGACAACCAACAATAAATAAATAAATAAATATACAGTACACATATAACCACACTGAACACTAAATGAATTTACCGAAGATCATTTTCGGAATACTTGTCAATTGTACATCCAGGGTTACGTGAGGTCAGACTAGATCAGGAAATGATCAAACAGGCCTGAGGATTGGGAGGTCTTGCGGGATTAGTAATCAAGCATTGAATCAGTTCCTCTGTGTGTCGAGACACAATTACTGTTATCTGGGAAATGACAACGAGCCATACGCAGCATTTTCCTCTTTGTTCTTCCATATACTCTACACGATTAGCAAGGAGCTATCATAATTATATGATACACACACGCGTGCAAGACAGTTCGCGAACACACATACACACACACACTGCATACTACAGACAGACAGACAGAATGAACGAATAAAATTTATTTTCAAAGAGTCACAAATTGACCACGCAAGCCCGTTGTACATTCTGAGAGAGAGAGAGAGAGAGAGAGAGAGAGAGAGAGAGAGAGAGAGAGAGAGAGAGAGAGAGAGAGAATATGCTTTCAAAGTGCCATAGGCTTTCACATCTCTCCCCAGCCCTCGGTCTGTTAAGTTATGTGTCGTTAGTCGTTAGTAGATAGTCACGATTCCAAATTCACTGCAAAGGATCACCCCATAATGCTACCTTTCTGTGCCAGTGAATATCACTCAAAATGCTCCTAGCTATCACATTTGAAAAGTGGAATATACTGCTAATATCTAATCTATCTTTGCATTTAAAGCAATCATTTAAACGGCTGCCTAAGTCTTTCACCACTTCGTAAACGAGTCATTTATCATTCTTGTCAAAAGCAAAGTAGTTCATACAATCCTGTCTCAATATATTCCAGATTAGTTGTTATTGTTAATTCAGTCTCATGTACGAACAGAAAGCGACTAAGTTTATGGTACGTTCCGAAGCCTGGAATAGATTTATACAAAACACGCTTTGTGTACACTGCTGTTCATTTATGCAACTATCTCCCACACAACAAAACTACGTGTACATTGAGCCCATACTTATTCAGTCGCAAGCTTTTCAATACATTCTTTATACCTAACATATCTCATTTTAAATTCATCTTGTTATTACCAGTTTACATCTCCATTACCAATACATATTTACATATTTACGTGTACTAAATCTATGTAGATATACTAGTTTGCGCATGTCTTTCTGTGTATCTTCAAGTATATCTATTTGGCTCTAAATGTGTGTGAATGAGTGTATGTGTTTGTATTTGTATGGATTTGTCTATATGTTTTTGTATGCCTGTCGCTGTGTGTGTGTGTGTGTGTGTGTGTGTGTGTGTGTGTGTATGTGTGTGTTTTTCATTGGGAAGGATAATGGGCTATGCTTGAAAAAAAAATAGAGACTGATTTATGAGACTACAACCTGCAGCATAAGAATGGATGTGGAAGTAATAGCAGCAGCCTTCCGATGGTTGGAGGAGACTGCTGCAACACACATTGTATTCATTACGGATTCACAAATGAGCAAGCTGATAGGCTGGCAGGGAATGCACCTCTGGGTGGTAGATTACCTATGGACAAAGGAAAAGTGGTCGTGCCACTGTGGGACCAGGTGGAGAAAGCGGTAGAACAGACTGAGAACCGGTATGTGGAGAGAATGATATGACAGGGGACCGGCAGGGATTCTGGACGAATCTCAAAATGAGAGGGAAGACAAGGAGAACTTTCATTTAGGTGGCAATTGGAACGATTAAAAGTACGACTCTTCGCTGGCTGTTGAACTAGCGGACGGAGCGCGCGTGGGAATGTCCTGAGTGCAGTAATGTGGGTTCTTAGCTCAACTCAACTCAGCTCTCTAATCAGTTCACGGTTTTCATTTGGTTCTTAAAGGAATTGTCCCTTTGTTTGTTCTGCCTGTCCATGGTAGTTTCAAGCAAAGAATAGTAACACTGTAACATGTCATATAGTAAGGACAGTTGTCATATAGTAAGGGGTGACTAAGTAGGGCTGACGTGAGACTGACTACCTCATGCCATAGAAAAGTTCAGCTGCAAGATACTTCCAGCCATTAGCAAGTCTACACAATCCTTCCAGCCATGAACAAGTCTACACAACTGTAAAGCCATGAACAAGTCTACACAATCGTCCAGCCATGAACAAGTCTACACAATCCTTCCAGCCATGAACAAGTCTACACAACCGTCCAGCCATGAACAAGTCTACACAATCGTCCAGCCATGAACAAGTCTATACAATCTTCCAGCCATGAACAAGTCTATACAATCTTCCAGCCATGAACAAGTCTATACAATCTTCCAGCCATGAAGAAGTCTACACAATCGTCCAGCCATGAACAAGTCTACACAACCGTCCAGCCATGAACAAGTCTATACAATCGTCCAGCCATGAACAAGTCTACACAATCGTCCAGCCATGAAGAAGTCTACACAACCGTCCAGCCATGAACAAGTCTATACAATCGTCCAGCCATGAACAAGTCTACACAACCGTCCAGCCATGAACAAGTCTACACAACCGTCCAGCCATGAACAAGTCTACACAACCGTCCAGCCATGAACAAGTCTACGCAATCGTCCAGCCATGAACAAGTCTATACAATCGTCCAGCCATGAACAAGTCTACACAATCGTCCAGCCATGAAGAAGTCTACACAATCGTCCAGCCATGAACAAGTCTACACAACCGTCCAGCCATGAATAAGTCTACACAACCGTCCTGCCATGAACAAGTCTACACAACCGTCCAGCCATGAACAAGTCTACACAACCGTCCAGCCATGAACAAGTCTACACAACCGTCCAGCCATGAACAAGTCTACGCAATCGTCCAGCCATGAACAAGTCTATACAATCGTCCAGCCATGAACAAGTCTACACAATCGTCCAGCCATGAAGAAGTCTACACAATCGTCCAGCCATGAACAAGTCTACACAACCGTCCAGCCATGAACAAGTCTACACAACCGTCCAGCCATGAACAAGTCTACACAACCGTCCAGCCATGAACAAGTCTACACAACCGTCCAGCCATGAACAAGTCTACACAACCGTCCAGCCATGAACAAGTCTACGCAATCGTCCAGCCATGAACAAGTCTACACAATCGTCCAGCCATGAACAAGTCTATAAACCCCTACAGCCATAAACAAGTCCACAGAGAGTTCGGCGTGAGTTAGATGAGAACCTGTGTTCCCTCCGGAGGTGACCGACAGAAGACGAGGTGTACAAGGTCAAGACAAAGAGTTGTGGTCAAGGCCGTGAGGCTTATTTGGTCATAGCCCATATTCTTATAAGTCCATCTGTATGTGGTGGTTGATGTGGTCAACAATGAGGAAGGAGTCGACCAGGACGCAGGACGTGGCATACGCCATTAGGGTGTAGAAGGCAGGAGAAGTGGCTAGAGATGGAGAGGTTTATCGACGGGCTGCCCTGAGAGCGACGTACTTCACATGACCTGCTACATGGCGATGTGTTCAATAAAACCGCGGACGCATGTACTTGCTAGAACAGTTCCAGGTACTCACTCAAGGTCGGGTCAACCTGGCGTCAATGTCAATCTGACCACGTTACTGACTGGACTGCCGCGCTGTAGCCATTGGGCTACGACGCAAATCGTAATCTCAAATAGCATGTTCGAAACACAGCTGCGGGCGATTTGGCAGCAGACCGCCTTGTGTTAGTTTTCATTCAATGGTATGTGTGCCGTTTGTTAAGAAAACAATGGCAAACTACTGAAGTAAACTTGCCAAGAAATCACAAACAGCCAAACAAATGCTGGGGTTTTCTGCAACGTCCTGTAAAGGAAATGCAACTAATTTGTAACTGAATGGCTTGGGAAATGAACACGTAATCACAGATAAAGAGTTGTTACCACTGCGCCACAGCGGTTTCTTCGTGGTCTTGTATGAATTATGTTTTCCACTTGTTTCCCAAAGTGTTCGTCGAGTCCTGATTGCCACTGTTGAAATGTTTTCCCAGTGTTGTGTACAGGTCTCAATGATTCAATGAAGAGGTATATAACTTCGGTGAGTCCTGATTGCCACTGTTGAAATGTTTTCCCCGTGTAGTGTGAGTGGTCTCAATGATTCAAGGAGAGGTATATAGCTTCTGTGAGTCCTGATTGCTACTTTTGAAATGTTTTCCCCGTATAGTGTGAGTGGTCTCAATGATTCAAGGAGAGGTATATAGCTTCTGTGAGTCCTGATTGCTACTTTTGAAATGTTTTCCCCGTATAGTGTGAGTGGTCTCAATGATTCAAGGAGAGGTATATAGCTTCTGTGAGTCCTGATTGCTACTGTTGAAATGTTTTCCCCGTATAGTGTGAGTGGTCTCAATGATTCAAGGAGAGGTATATAGCTTCGGTGAGTCCTGATTGCCACCGTTGAAATGTTTTCCCAGTGTTGTGTGCAGGTCTCAATGATTCAATGAAGAGGTATATAACTTCGGTGAGTCCTGATTGCCACTGTTGAAATGTTTTCCCCGTGTAGTGTGAGTGGTCTCAATGATTCAATGAAGAGGTATATAACTTCGGTGAGTCCTGATTGCCACTGTTGAAATGTTTTCCCCGTATAGTGTGAGTGGTCTCAATGATTCAAGGAGAGGTATATAGCTTCTGTGAGTCCTGATTGCTACTTTTGAAATGTTTTCCCCGTATAGTGTGAGTGGTCTCAATGATTCAAGGAGAGGTATATAGCTTCTGTGAGTCCTGATTGCTACTTTTGAAATGTTTTCCCCGTATAGTGTGAGTGGTCTCAATGATTCAAGGAGAGGTATATAGCTTCTGTGAGTCCTGATTGCTACTGTTGAAATGTTTTCCCCGTATAGTGTGAGTGGTCTCAATGATTCAAGGAGAGGTATATAGCTTCTGTGAGTCCTGATTGCTACTTTTGAAATGTTTTCCCCGTATAGTGTGAGTGGTCTCAAAGTTTCCGTGGAGGTGCATATAACTGCCGTACAAGATAAACTGCTCTCCTGGACCAAGCAAAGCCCAAGCAGTGTTCTCTACATCTACTGCGGCACCTTGTCCAGACCCCCTACACGACCCACGCGTCTTCTGCGCACTCCAATCGTAATCATTCATTAAGTGAAGCCACTCCTTCTATCTGACGGCATCTGTCCGCCCCATCCTTGCACAAATCGCGATACTCGAACCTACTTTCCCATGACGTCATAGTCTATACTCAGAGGGTTATATAAAACTCCACACAGGGGAAACTATCAGTTTGTTGACTTTGACAAATCGCTCGAGCTGCTCCCCCTTGACTTACCACAGGTAAACCCATGTTTATCTCTGCTTAAGTTTGTTACACTCGTTTCCTCAAATAATGTCATTACTATACTATTTACCTGTACTTCTAGTCCTTGAGGTTGATTAATTCTGGTATTTTCTTATCTGTTCTTCTTCTTCTTCTTCTTCTTCTTCTTCTTCTTCTTCTTCTTCTTCTTCGTGGATGGGTAGGAGATGTGTGGATAGATGTGTGTGTGGGTGAGGGATGTGTCTTTGGGATGTGTGTGGGTGTGGTATTGTGTGGGAGGGGAGCTGGGTGTGGTTAAATGATGTTTGTGTGGGTGGGTGAAGGTGTGGTTGGGTTTGTTGGTGGGTGAAGGATGTGTGTGAGGGTGGGGGATGTGTGCTTAGATGGGTGGTTGGGATGTGTGAGTGTGGGTGGGTAGATAGGAGATGTATGTGTTGATGAGTGGGTAAGGGATGTGTGGGTGTTAGTGGTTGAGGGATAAGTACGTGTGTCTAGGGATGTGTGAGGGGATGAATGTATGGGTTGTGTGTGCGTGGATGGGAGGTGAGTGTTTGTGAATGGGGAATGTGTTGGTGGGTGGGGATGTGTGTGAGGGATGTTTGTATGGGTGGGGAGATTGTGCGTGGGTGGGGATGTGTGTGTATATGGGTAGGGGTGTGTGGTTAAGGGATGTGTGGCTGGGGGAATGGGTGGATGGAGGATGTGTGGTTGGGTGGATGATGTGTGGTTGGGTAGAGGATGTGTGGGTGGGTGATTGTATATGAGTAAGGGTGTGTGGTTAAGGGATGTTTGGTTGGGGGATGGGTGGGTAGAGGATGTGTGGGTGGGTAGAGGATATGTGGGTGGGTGAGTGTGTCCAGGTTAGGAGATGGTGGGGGATGTTTGTAGGTGCGGGCTCGGGATCTGTGAGTGGGCTGGGGGAGATGGGAGATTATGTGGGTGAGTGCGGAATTTGTGTGTGGGTAGGTGCGGAATATGTGAGTTGACGGGGAGACATGTGTGTGGCTGAGGAATGTGTGTTTGGTTGGGTGGTTGGAGGTGTGTGGGTGGAGGAGGATATTGGGTGAGTGATTGTTGGTGGGAAATGGGACGGGTAGAGGATATGTGAGTGGGTGGGGAGATGTGTGTAGGTGGGGGATGTGTGGGTTATTGAATGTATGTGTGCTTGGTGTGTGGGTGGATGGGATGTGTGGTGGGTGAGAGGTGTGTGTGGGTGGAAGAAGAAGAAGAAGAAGAAGAAGAAGAAGAAGTGTACCCAATTCTTACCCTATGTGTGCTTGGTGTGTGGGTGGATGGGATGTGTGGTGGGTGAGAGGTGTGTGTGGGTGGGATGTGTGTGTGGGTGGGAGATGTGTAGGTGTAGGGATGTGGTGGATGGGTGGGGGAATGTATTGTATGTGTGTGTGGTTGGGTGGGGAAGTTGGAGTGAATGGGGGATGTGAGGGTGGGTGGTGGATGTGTCTCATAACATAGTAATATGCATTGTTTATGTTTACAAAATTAATGTGACAATGTTTTTTTCCTATGCACTGTTGATGAAAGAAAGATGAATGATTGGAAGGGCCGAATGTAAGACGGGCCTGCGTGCCCAATTTGTTACCCTTTGAAAATAAAGTCTGTTCGTTCGTTCGTTCGTTCTTCTTCTTCTTCTTCTTCTTCTTCTTCTTCTTCTTCTTCTTCTTCTTCTTCTTCTTCTTCTTCTTCTTCTTCTTCTTCTTCTTCTTCTTCTTCTTCTTCTTCTTCTTCTTCTTCTTCTTCTTCTTCTTCTTCTTCAGCGTTCCGAGCCATTGAGGTTCTTTGCTTCAGATACAATCCGTCCCCATTCGTCTCTCTGGTTGACCTTCTCTTGCCAGTCGTTGATTCCAAGTGCTTGAAGGTCTGTATATATATATTATCTCTCCACCGTCATCTTGGTCTACCTCGGGGTCTACGGTCATTTATTTCCTGAGTGTAAGCGAGTTTTGTTTCCCTATTATCTTCCATTCTTTCTATATGCCCCAGCCATTGTAGTCTATTGACCTTCATGGTACCAGTTATTAGCGGGGACTTAAACAGATCATAAATGTCTTTGTTACTTCTTTTCCACTCTCCACTTTGTGTATCCCTAATGGGTCCAAAGATGCGTCTTAAAACTTTGTTCTCAAAGGTTTGTAACAAGACGTCGTCTCCTTTCGTTGTACTCCAGGTTTCAGAGCCATACAGCACAACTGGTCTGATTAGTGTCTTGTATATTGTGATTTTGGTGTTACGAGATAGCGCATTTGATTTTAGTAGATGTTGTAGTGCATAGTATATCTTATTTCCAGAATTGATTCTAATTTGTATTTCTAAATATCGTGAACTTAACACTGTATGAAAACACTTATATGTAAACAGTAGTGAGGACTCACTGACAGAAACCATCCCACAAAAACTGATTTTTCGAATACAAAGAAGACGAGCCATATTCTTTAGTTAAGTCATGAGAATATGTAAACTGGAACATTTGACATCAGGGTGAGAGATAGGAGAACCACACAGAGGGGGTTAAAGGTGACATTTTCTAAACATTGAAAATATAAATCAATATTGTTGTAGATGGCACAGTATAGCTCTGCTGACTTCCCTCTATATACCTATACCTAAATGTTTGCACACCTTCGGCTCCACATTTTCTTATTTGATACCTCTCACAATTGAATTTCTGCTCCACCTTCTTAACAGCGCAGGATTTGTGTTTCAATATTATTAAATCTTCTAAGTTTATTTTTTTCTTTAAATCTGTTTTGTTGTTCCTGATGAAGACTAGTATAATCGAAAAGTCGTTAGTTGTGTCGCGGTATACTTATATTTATTCTATTATTATTATTTGTTTGTGATGTTCTCCTGTGATTTACGTTTGCCTTAGTGGAGTTCGTTGAAAGGTATGTACTGTTTAGAAGGAGCTTCACATACCTAACTGATTTTATTTCTTATGGAAAATATGACACCAGGACGGTATAGGCCGGGAAACACATAGAGATGTTAATCATGAGAATTTGTAAACTGGAAAATATGATACCAGTGTGAGAGATACATGGGAAAACACAGAGAGGTTAAACTTTCTAAATATCGACATGTCTGTAAGGTTTCCTTCCTCCAGACAGATCCTATCTTAGATAATGGGCTCTACCTCCTTAACAATTTTGTCTGGCCTACGGCCTACTCTTTGCTATTCCTAACTGCAGTGGGATATTCACTGTGAACAACTTGCACACGAGACCTCGAGTTTTTTGTGGATCTCCCCTCCCCCCCCCCCCTCTTTCTGGGAGATAGTTACCTAATTATGATATCTGACATATCTAACAATCCATGATATCATATCCTCGTTGTGGGTAACGAACACGCGGGCCCTTCTAGTTTTCCGCAGAGCCTGATACATCAGAACCAAGGGAGAGGCCTGAACTCGTGTCTTATGGCAATTGATACTGTTAAAGGCCACAAGTCAACTTGAGCCGGAGGCCGAGCCGAACCCCATAGACACTCCGCCTATATGGAGGGTATAATCACGACTTACGTGCGTGTAGAGTTTAATCAGGTCGAGTCAAGTTCTCTCAACTTGACTTCGCCAATGTTGAGTCACAAAGACACTCCGCCTATGTTGAGGGTGTAATGACAGTTTCCGTGCGTGTAGAGTTTAGTCAGGTCGGGTCTTGTTCTCTCAACTAAACTTTGCCAATGTTGAGTGAGAACAAACGGTGTCAATCCAAGTATATGCTTGTAGGTCAAATAACAAATATCGCTGAAGCAAATACACCTAAAATAATTAAAAACAGAAGTCCGTGAACTGTTTTCACAAACAATCAAACCACAAAGGAGCAAAGTAGAAGAAAATATATGATGATTATGATGATGATGATGATGCATGACTCAATAGATAAGAGTAATCGCTTTCAAACATCAAGTGTACTGATGCCAAGTTAGCGGGTTCAACCCCTACCCTGTTCAGTTGGACTAAACAATGCCGACTTCTCATCCTTCACCTTGGGAATGTAAATTACAAGCACTTCTGAAGTCGAAGTGGGATCTCCTGATGGCGAGGGACACTGGTATTAGGGAAAGCTAATTCACGTGCAAGAATCAATCGAGATCACTAGAAGTTGTATCACGTGTATGGACTGGGCTTGAGTTCAAAGCGAGAGAACAGAAAAAAAAAATAGGATTATAATGAGGATGAGGTGAAGAGGAGGACGTGAGAAGGGGAAGGAGCAGGAGGAGGAGGAAGAAGAAGAAGAAGACGAAGAAGAAGAAGAAGAAGAAGAAGAAGAAGAAGAAGAAGAAGAAGAAGAAGAAGAAGAAGAAGAAGAAGAAGAAGAGTCCCAACTGTCTATCACCAGGTTGACCTTGACCGTCACCATGCTGCATCAGGCTCTGCTCTGTACTTACCTCCTACTGGTCACGTGCTTACTGGCAGGTAAATGGCGTGTGTGTATGTCTTTGGTGTGTTGGTGTGTGTGTGTGTGTGTGTGTGTGTGTGTGTGTATACATACATGACCAGTCTAGAAAACTGCCAACAGTATACTGGGATGGCGGCATGCCCATGACAACGGACAAGAGGAACAGAGAAGCTTTCCTGGAGAGGTTTCTAACACAAGACAGGTCACAGAGATGGTGACAGCCGGGAAGCTGTTAAGGCTGTTAGGGAGCAGTTAGCTGTTATCAACGAGGACGAAGACTATGGTGGTGTTATACAAGTAGACGACAGAAAAAGTTAGTTTCATATACTTTACAGGACGTAGCAGTCAACACCAGCCAGGTTTGGCTGTTTGTGATTCCGGAGCAAGTTTACGTTAAGTTGTTTGCCATTGCTTTCTGATCAATCAGCATTTATATCATTGTCTGGGAAACCAACGCAAGACGGTCTGCTTCCAAATCACCGGCAGCTGTATTTTGAACGTGGTATGCGTGATTGGGAATTGCGTTCGTAACCCCTTCACCACAGAGCCCGCGAAGATATAAAGTATATAGCCCCAGTGAAGTGAAATATCTTGGCTATAGTCTGTTTATTTTTTTCTGCCCCAATATAAAATTCCATATCTCAGTAACCAACTGAGGGAAAATTATGAGATTTAGCATATAACCTTATCATTATGTCCACCCAACAAAAATTTTTTTTTTGTTCTGGAGATTTTACAGCAGATTTCAATGTTTGTTTATATGCGGTATATAATTTACGGCTCAGAGATTAAGTCCATAATTTTAAATGTATTACACCTTCACCAAGACATATCTGAGGTTTTTTTTCTTTCTTAAATTGTCTCGTGGTTTCCATTTTGGCACAAACTGCGCGCAGTTAAATTGGATTGTTCAGAGGTGTCTTCAGTGTGGGTTCTTTCATGAAACGTGATTATATAAATAAATATATAAATTAATCTTACCATTAATATAATATTAATAGCTAATATTTGAATGTGTGAATGTTGTTCAATGGGATTGAAGGTGAAATTGTGTACACTTCAAAGCATCGCTATGAAGTTGTACACATATTTTTGTCAAGAAGCTGATCGCAGGAAACTATTTTATAC
Organism: Cepaea hortensis; assembly: GCA_963921405.1. NCBI lineage: Eukaryota > Metazoa > Mollusca > Gastropoda > Stylommatophora > Helicidae > Cepaea > Cepaea hortensis. The sequence continues at coordinate 109,355,247 of OY992886.1, forward strand.
TGTTACAAATCCCGAAAAAAGAACAGTGCATGCACTGGGTTTGAGTAAACGGTCATTTCGTCGATGGGTGCAAGAATCTGGAATGAAACCAACACACGATAAGGAAACAGTAGGTAGAAAGGCAATTGTAGACAGCTTTGACAAGGATGTCATCAGGCGAGTTATTATAAAAATGATGGATGCCAAAGAAACAGTGGCTGTAAGAATACTGAGGGTTTCGTTGAGAAAGAACAATAACATAGAGCTATCCAAAACAACTTTGTGGAAAATTATAAGGACATTAGGCTTCACTTTTAGAAAGTACAAGGGAGGTAGAAATATTCTTTGCGAGCAACCGCATATAGGAGCCATGAGAAGCAGATACCTACGTGAAATAAGGGAAAGTGCAAAGAAAATTATGACATAGTGTATTTGGATGAGACGTGGATCAATGCGCACCACACAAGTGAAAAGGAATGGCAATCAGTGGATGGAAAGATAAAGCGTTATGTGCCCAGTAGTAAAGAACAGCGTTTGGTCATAGCATATGCTGGTAGTACTCATAATGGCTTACTACGGAATGCTGGGCTCTTGTTCGTATCAAAGCATACAGACAATAGGGATTATCATAATGAGATGAATGGTAATGTATTTAGAGATTGGCTCGAGAATACAGTACTTCCACCCCTTAATAGTCTAATCATGGACAATGCATCATATCACAATATTGTTGCCCAAGAAGACAAAATACCTACGGCATCGAGCACAAAGGAAGCAATAAAGATATGGCTCCGAAGGGAAAATATACCATTTCCAGAAACATATTTCAAGCTACAGTTGTTGTCTCTTGTAAAACAGGTGCAAAAAAGCAAGAAATATCAAATCGACAAGTTGATAGAAGAGCATGGTCATAGGTGCTTGAGACTTCCGCCGTATCATTCTCATTTAAACCCTATAGAATTTGTGTGGGCTACAATTAAAGGACAGGTGGCAGCTGCCAATACTACATTCAAATTGTCTGACGTCAAGATACTAACCTAGTCAGCGCGATTAAATATTGATAAATGTTACTGGAAAAAATGTGAGGACCATGTGTTGAAAGAGGAAGAGGACTATTGGAGAAAGGAAGGATTGAATTTTTTGCAGCCGAGAGCAATCATCAACCTACTGGAATCGTCCGACACAGATTAAGGGCTGAGCAGATTGCAGAACTAAATCTACGTGCACACTTACTGGAATATTTTGCTCCAACTATTCAGACGAATTGCAGGCCCTAAACATTACAGCATCAGTATAATGTCAATGGCAACAGTTTGTATTCCACAGTGATTAATTTTCAATTCTGCAAGCCCTCAGCTGTGACAAACAACTGTATTAAAAACACACACACACACACACACACACACTAAACGCATTGAATACCAACAGAAGAGTAATATTGCGGTGGAAACTGACATATTGTGGCATAACAAGAAACGTGAGAGCAAACACGTTGTCAAATTAGGGGACAACACATGTGCATACGAATCAATCTATAAACTTCAATGAAAAGAGGACTAACATCTTGGTCTTTAAGAAGAAAGCCCACTACAGAGACACTGACAACTATTTTCATTGTACAAAACAGGTAATCTTGTTCCGTCTCTGAACTTTAAACAGCAGAGTAGACAATCTTTCACGAAGACTCAAAGCGGGTCTGTCACCCATGTGTACATGTGAACAAACTACACAGACAGCTGAACAGATCCTTAAAAATGGAAACATGATGACTAAATTGCGGTATCATTTCTGGTCACTCCATACGCACATTAACACACAGCTATTTGGAAGCTTTCACGAACTCAATATAAAAAGCTAACATGAATACTTGTGTACACATTATTAACCAGCAGATGAAGAAACAAGAAGGAAATGAAAATAAGTTAAGAAATATATTCCTTCTACTTTCCTGTCAATTTACACATTATTTACCCCATGCCTCTGTAAATTCTGTCTTTACTAATATTACACATTGCACCCCTCTCGGGATTCTCCGTGGTGAAGTGGTTAAGCCGTATGACTCGGGTTTTCTGGTGATTAGTTTCCATACTCATATATTCTCGCTTCTGCTGTCGAACTATTTTTGTAGCCCCTTTACATTCATTTCTATATTGCTCTTCCTTTTGGATTTTGTTGATGTCATTTAGCCATAAATGTCTGGCATTCTTTTTCCTAATGACTGCTTCTTCACATTTTGGATTGAACCATCTGTTCTTTCTATGCGTGGTTAACACACCGAGACATTCTTCTGCGGTAGATTGAATTGTATTCTTGATGTTCAACCAAGTTTGGTCAACGCTTTCCTCCAACGGGTTTTGTAGAATTTCAAGTTTACATTTTATTTCATCTGCAAATTTCTCTTTGACTGTAATTTCTTGTAGTTTTTCTCTGTTATATGTTGGGTGTAACTTTTGTAGTTTAGCATAGAAAGCTCTCTTAAGTTTCCAAATCCCATTTAACCAAAATCAACACCTGTGAAATGAGATGCTTGAGAAGAGCTCCCAACTTAACTATCCGAGACCGTATAAGAAATAATGTTATCAGACAGACAGTGGGATGAACACCTTGTGCCACATATATTGAAAGGCAAAAGTTCAAATTGTTTGACCATCTCGTTAGAATGCAACACCATCAACTACCAGTACTGGTCCTACATCAAAGAACATTCTGCTATGAGAGAAAGAGGACGCCGACAAGAAAATAGACTGATAACATCAAAGTCATTGTTGTCGTAATAACACGGAATAACACTATCCTGTGCTACCCATCCGGCTCCGAAGCGCCAGTTATTCCTATCCACGTCGTTGAGGGCAAAAGTGGAAAACGTGCTTCTCATTGTCTTTCTGCTTAAAGAAAAAAAATGTTTCATGTGAAACATCTGTTGTCCAAGAGCACAAAAATCGCTATGTCAAAAGACAGTCAACTATAGCGGCCGTTGACATACGAGTAGGAGCATTACCCAGCACAGCATTATCCTTATTTAAATGACAAAGAATTGCTATGTTTATTGTGGTTATTTGTCAAGTAGCTGGTCTGCAACATTCCCTATTTCACCATATTCTGTGGCAGAAACAAAACGATCTTTTGAGGAAGGGTACTATAACAGCGACGAAGATGCTGAACCAGGACTTTTAACCAGGGTAATATATTCATTCATTGTATATGTCATTATTATTATTATTATTATTATTATTATTATTATTATTATTATCTTTACCACTGTTCTTGTTCCTTTCCTTTTTCTTGAATTAATCATCAGCTTACTATCTTTACGGTCATCATTCTTCTTCTTCTTCTTCTTCTTCTTCTTCTTCTTCTTCTTCTTCTTCTTCTTCTTCTTCTTCTTCTTCTTCTTCTTCTTCTTCTTCTTCTTCTTCTTCTTCTTCTTCTTCTTCTTCTTCTTCTTCTACTTCTTCTTCTTCTTCCTCCTCCTCCGCCCGTTACTTTCTCGTTTCTTCTGCTATCACCCATCCTGCACCTTCGTCTCACTTAACATCTTCCTGTTCCGGCCAGGCGCGTGCGTATTGTAACCAGCTGTTCCGATATGTGAATGGTGGAACACAGTTTCACGCAGTCAATATATATGTGTTTTTTTTTATATCACTGTATTCGTTTTAAAACTGGATCTACAGTATAATTAATATTAATTAAGATTTTGACTCTTTTGGTGAAATGAGGATTCCATTGTGAAATATAAACAGTAAGATCATTCCTTGCATTTCACCGATTGTCGATACTTGATACTTGATAACCTGAAATGTAGCCATTCATTGCTAGTGAGAGGTAAACCACCAAACATACTGAATAGACCAGGCTTTCCCTTGTGGTTTTAATTTACCTCAACTAGTGTAGTGCAACGTTCTGTCCATTGATACATTGATTTCTAGATTGCTTTAAACAACCCTGTCCAATCATTATTTCTACTGGCACCTTGCCGTCTTGATAGACGGTAGTTATTGTGCTTCACAAAAAAGGCACGAAAGCCTCTTCTGGGTTGAATTATAGAGACCATATGTTGCCCATGTAGTATGATATTTCTTTCGGCCTGCCTATTTTACTTCATAGGGAAGGTAACACCGATACACCTGGAACAATACAGGCTGCAGAAACTGTAGGATCAGCAAGGAAATGGTCTATCTGTCCGCCTGTCGGATCTTCGATCCTAGACCAGTTTCCAATCAAGGTTTAAGGCCTAGTCTGCCCTACCATGACATTTAGTCTTTAGGTTGCATATGTAGCCTCCAAAATGCGCTCCTCCTCCCGAATCAGTTGTACATTGTGGAGTGTCGGCGCTAACAGAATGCAGGTAGTACCGTCTACTGGCAAACGATATTTCAGTCAAATCTGACTAAGACAGAGCGCTATGAAAAGGTAAGCAAAGACACGCATTTCATCTTGTTACTTTTGTACTTTGCTGTGTCGAGATGAAGCACAAATAGTGGGAGAGTGCCCCGTTTATTGGCTTCATGTATTCAGACTCTCATGGACTCGGCTATTGCCTCTGTCCATCGTGTACGTGGCCAGCCTTTTCTTCTCGTTCCATTTGGTCTTTACATGATTGCTTGTTGCGGTATACTGTTAGTTAGGAATCTAGCCAAGCCATTTAACTTGCTCTTGTCTGATATAATCTAGCGCTGCTATAACCCTAACTTTAGTCCCGATTTCTTCATTTCTGATTTTCTCTCTTCTTGATACATTGAGTATTCTTCTCAGGAATCTCATTTCTGTTGTTGTGATTTTTCTTTTCACTGTTTCCGTCATTGTCCATGTTTCGCATTGGTAGCATAGAGTTGGTAGGAAGATGGGGTTGTAGAGTGCTTTCTTAGTAACAGTTGATACGTCTTTGTTCTTTAGTATAGGTTCTATTTGTCCAATAAGTTGGTTTGCCTAATTGCATCTATTTTTGATTTCGTCTTCTGATTTGCCATTTGATGATATTATACTTCCTAAGTACTTGAAGTTCTTTACTTGTTTGGTTATAGTCATTGCCTCTGTTTTACTGATTCTAATTTTCATATTATGTTCCTTATAATTCTGCTTCTGATTTTGCTTTACATGCTTGATCGTCCACAAATAGGAATGCTTTAATGGTGTGCTTTGCCGTTGGTTCTTCTTCCGTGTTCTGTTCATCATGCGGTGTTGTTACGTCACTGTTTGGCTGGTTTCTTTACTTATGCCGTCTATATAGGTTATTGATAAGAGGGAGGGGTGGGGTTGGGGTGGGGGGCATAACCTTGTCGTACTCCGGGTCTTTTAGTGAAGGGTTCTGAGTTCTTACCGTGTATTCTCTGTTGTTGTATAAGCTTCTACACATGTTTGTTAGATGTGTACTCACTTCATATCGTTTAAGGGTTTCCGACAGCTTGTTTCTATCTTTTTTTTGTTTTTCATATCCTATTTACAGGACATCACTGTCAACACCAGCATTTTACTGCTGCCGTTGATGTCTTGGAAGTTTTACGTTCAGTAGTTTACCATTGCTTTCTGTCTGTTTCCATCTACTCAGTCACAATTTAGAGGGAACACATCTACAACTCCAACATCAACCATGTCAGCACCAACTTCAACCAATGAACAAGAAGGCACTGAACACGAACTGGACACATATACTAAATAATTCAATAGTCAGTATTTTATAATCTGGTCTCTGTGTGGGTATCACAACACTTGCAAAGACTCCTTGTTCGACAGAACCACACAGTCCATATCCTTCTCCCTGAAGCCAACTGCTGGTTGAAGAAGCTGTATTTCCCATGGTCAGTCACGGTGCAGTCTTAACGCTGGTAGATGTACCGGGTGCCCAATGTTCGCACACCCCCCCCCCCCCCCCAAGGGTGGGATGGCTTCTGGGCAGACACACTTAGCGATGTCGATATGGGAAATATCTCGAAGGTGGATACGCGAGATAAGAGAAGAACATCCGGGGGTCATGACCCGGATGGGATCGCCCCTCTGAGAGAGTCAAGAAGGTAAAAGACTGAAACATTCGGGGGACAACTTCTGATGATCAGAAGCCTCGTGTCGTGCTTGCAGCGGAATTTTAGCCATCTTGTTGTGGACTTATTCAGGCTTTGATACATTAAATGAGTTTATTATTATTACTACTACCGATGTTGTTTCAGTATTTAAAGAGGTAAACATTCTTCTTCAAAAATAAATCCACCTCCTTAGAGAGGAGAATCAAACTTTTAAAGCAGCTATCCGTGCTCGAGGTCAAAGAGTGCACATTCATTGGATAAAAGTGACCAAATAATCACTAATCATGGAACTGTAGAGAAGTGTTCTCACAATTTGTCACCTCTGAAGCGAGGATATCAATTCTACATGAAACATTTTTTTTGTCTACCTTATTAAGTTTACTCTTTGAGTCCGTAAAGTACTAAATGTAGACAACAGAACAGGAATCACAGAGCTACTCGCCTACCACCATGTACCAACAATCAGCTCGGATGCCTACCGTGATTCAAACAAGAATACATGTCAAACAAACATACAAACATGCACGCAAGAGGGTAGTGACTAGTGGCTGTAACTCTCTAGACGGACACGTCAGCCGCGTGACACGAAAATACATCACTGTTCGACTCATGCCATCAATTGAGACTCCCTGTTGAGAGAAGTCTATTGTGAACGTATGTCTTCCTTTGACAACGAGACAATGCCATTCTGCCCTCAACTAAACTGAAAGCTACACTATGAATATTCCACATGAAAAAGAAAAAACAAAAAACAACAACAACAATAGTTCATGTTGGTATGAATAATAGAATCATAAGCACCTCACAATTATCTGCATTGAACGTGTTGTTGCGTAATGAATTTCCCAAAGCATGAAATTAATTTCCTCGATCATTCCAACCTGTTTTGGATTCCAGCGTCGTTAGGCCGAATGAGGCAATCTAACAATACATAAATTTTGTAGGGAAAACAATATAAATTTCATTTTATATAACCGTCCCTGGCTCCTAAGAAAGACTGTAAAGTGATGAATACGAATCCCTTGTTCTTCGAGGGCGAATCAATAAGTAAGTCACATAGTTCTGTGGGATGGCACGTAATTGTAGTTGGTGTTTTCTACAGGTGTCATTAGGTGACAGCAACAGCGAACTTTATATTCCCATTCTCATTCCCATATGTTCTTGGCAGTTTATTATTCACAAAATCTCCTTAGGAATTTTCTCGAACCCCACCCAAACTATTTGTATGCACTTGTTCACCTGTTCTATATTTTGACACGTTATATTCGTTACAATAATTACAGTTCTTAATTGTTTTTTGTTTTTTTAACTTGTTCACAGATATTGTTCTTTTCATACACTTTAAACAATGAATATTCGTTCTGCCTGTTTGAACCTTGAACTTTCCGTGTTCCACTTCTCATTAGAAATAATTTTTCTTACATTTCACTTGAGTCCATTACAGTCTTTCACATGGACTTAATCGTTTGAAGTGCATGGTGTTAACCATATTTCTTTTATTCTTGACTCGTTATAGGACTATTTTTCCGGTGTTTTCAGTCCACTGCAAATCCCCATGTGCCAGGGAGCGCGGGTATTCTTGCTACAGGCGCTCTATGTGCCACAGAGCGGAGATTGTCTCCACTCTCTCTTTGTAATAACAATGGCATTTTGTGACTTCGTGGTTATGACTCGTTTGCAATGATTCTACATGGTGCTGACGAGCCGCATATTCTGGCTCTCTTCAACTGGTTAACTGTGATTTCTCTACTACACACTCTATAACGGTCAGAACACAACTCTAGAACAATAAAACCCCGACTGCGTTTTCACAGTTATATTGAACACGATACATTTCGGTTATTCAGCACTTCGTCGACACCACAAACAAATCTAACTAAATAAAACGGTGGCATAATTCAAGCCGTGTCCGTCTTCTCAACGTGGTGCGTCCACGACGACAACCACACTTTGAGTGCCCTTTGTTTGGATCCTGCTTCCTGTTCATTCCGCAGCGGATCCCAGCGTTTCCACGCCGCGTGAAAAGTATACGTTTTTCATGGTCCAGGTGTTCAATTACTGAACTCTGCAATAACTTCTAACCTCATGTAACCTGAGTTATGGCTTGACTATACCATGACGTCACCAAGATCATGGCAGTCAGGTGGCGCCAGGTGTCTCATGCGCATGCATAGTGCATAAACAAAATGGTTACTGTACTTACGGAGTGTACAACAAAAGAGCAACGTGCTGTTGTGCGTTTTATTTGTCTGGGCAAAAGGACTGCCTGCAAAGGGCATTCATAATAGAATGCTTCTTGGTTATGCTGACAAATGTTTGTCCCGTAAAGTTGTGCATAGCTGGGTAGAAAAAGTTTCTCAAGGACGCTCTAAAATTGTTGATGAAATCCGATCTGGTCGTCCTGTTGAGATTGCAACAGAAGCATCCGTGCAGCGGGTGGAGGAGATGATTAGAGGTGACAGGCGAGTAACAATAGACTCTGTAGCATCTGCAATAGGGTGCTCACATGGTTCAGCATACAGCATAATGCATGACCGATTGAAATTTAAGAAAGTGTACTCAAGGTGAGTACCTAGACAATTGAAGAAGGAACACAAAAGATGAGGGAGAAGACATGTTGAACAGGATTGTTACTACATCACTACCAGTCCGAATCAAAGCGTGCTTCAATGCAATGGAAACATCCTTCTTCGCCTTGTGTCCACAAATTCAAGATTACGCCATCAGCAGGGAAGGTTATGCTGACAGTGTTCTGGGATTGTCAAAGATTACTTGTTACCAGTTTCAAGAAGAAAGGTGACAATGTGAATTCTGAAACGTACTGTGAAGTTCTATCGATGATTCATGATGTAATTCGTAGAAAACGTCCTGGACTGCTGACTAGAGGAGTGTTGCTTCTTCATGACAATGCCAGACCACATACGGCTCGATTAACTCAGGAGAAAATTAAGGGAAGTTCCAGAACATCCACCTTACATCCTCGACTTAGCCCCTAGCGAATTCCACCGTTTTGGTCCACTGAAAACCCACCTTGGAGGGAGAGATTTCGCGAATGACGCCGAAGTTGAACGTAAAGTGAAAACGTGGTTTATTAAACATATCACGCAGTTCTATGCAGCCGGTTTGGGAGGACTGATAAAAAGATGGGATAAGTGCATCAATGTTAGTGGAAATTATGCTGAGAAATAAAGGGATAATGTATGTGTAAAAATAAAATGGTTTCAAGTTGTTATTTTATAATTAGTTATTTTTCTACAGCATTTGTGGCTTACTTATTGACTTCCCCTCGTAAGTTAGAAAGTAGTGCACTAGAAAAGAACATCAAATATCCCGAACGAGCATCAGAGAACAACCAGCATCGTTTGCATGATGACATAGAGCTTCATCACTGACAGTAGCCATCTCTCAGTGTACAACAAATACTACCTCTCTACACCACACTTGCCGTTCTCCCTGGCCTAGGTGTTAGCGACTTTCTCCGTAATCCCGTATACTCTCGTGAGTAACGTGACGACGACGAGAATCTGTAGCGGTTCTGACCACGTCGGTAACTTACGGGGTATGTGAGTCTGTCCTTCAGCAAGCAATGGCAAACTACTGAGCGTAATCTTGCCAAGAAATCAACAATCAGCTGAAAGATGCTGATGTTGACAGCGATGTCCTGGAGCGGATATGCAAACATTTATTATTATATACACCACACTTGCCTGTACAACAAGCATATAATGTCATGAATAAACAATCCATGCTCCAGTCCCAATGTTGATAGCTACGATATGTTTTTCTCCCCGTGCCGGTAAATCAGTCGCTCTTTAGCACATCATAGGATACACCGTTAAACAATGGTGCTGTGACCTAGATGTCTGCTTCTAACGTAGGTACCATCACAGCTGCTCATAGTAGTCGGCCTTCACTGTACAGTAATCTTAAATCTCCCTATCAGTGGAAAGGTGAACTTCAGCATTGCCTAAGTTCAATCCGTCAGCTTTACACTAAGCATTCATGTCACTTCGTGACAGGCATAATGTTGCCTACTCTAATAACCTTACAGATTGATTGATTGATTGATTGATTGATTGATTGATTTAGGAACCGACATCACAGCATTCGGAGCTCCGTCCCCATCCTCAGCAGCCAGCGAAGAGTTCCACCACTAATAGTACCAGTAGCAATCAGATTATATGTCCGTCTCGCCTTTCCTCTGAGCGTTGATCGTCGGCCAGATCCCCTCGTCACGCCTCCCTGTCGCATCCTTGCCAGACCATGGTGATCCCTTTGTTCCTCCGAGGTGTACACATGCTCCCACAAGGTCGCAACCATGCTTTGTCATGCATCAATACTCCACCAAGTTTTGCCGAGCCAGCCAATCTGTCCGCCTGTTCATTCCCCAGCACACCAGCAAACCCCGGAGAAAAGATCCAGACGATGCTTGTCTCCCGTGACTTCCGAAGCGAAGCAAGCCACTCTGCACGAAGTTTGCCTGTCTTCACCCTACTCAGCATGCTTTCTGAGTCAGTTACAATCACGATGCGTGTGTGTATCGTATTCTCCATCCAGCGGAATGCTGCACTGACCGCCTCCACCTCCATTCTTAAGCTAGATGTTGTGGTATCATATGCCAGGCTCTCCTGCACCAAACGTCGACCATTGGCTTTTGCTAAGAATCCTCAGGAACTTCTCCTACCTCTCAACACCGACCCATCTGTGTAGATAATCACATCGCCTGAGCAAGCATTATCCTGAATTAGTTGCTGGATTTTCACTTCCGTGGCCCCTGCTGGCCACTCCCTGCACTCCCAGGTCAATGTGATTATAACTCTGCACAAGTCTGACTGCTCCGCTGACACTCTGACCCACTCTCTCCTCTCCTAATGTTCTCCAAGGGGCACACCTGCCTGATCATATCCTCCGCCTGAGCCATCCATGATTTCCCTCTTATCAGTCTCTGACCCTTAACGGCGTCCAGCGCCTCATGCAACTGGTGATCTGTGTCTACTCTGAGGTATGCCTTCGCCTGCATCACCTTAAGCCTACCTGTAACAACCTTACAGGTAATTAAATAAGGCTTCAACATCCTTATATTTCATACCGCTAGAGACATCTTCTTTTCAGTATGTAATGTTCGCTATTCACAATCAGTGGGTAATCAATGATCGAATTTGTATAGGTTATCTCAATAATTATCATTTTTATCAGTAATTGACTTGAGCTGTCTATAGTATTTTGTAAATAATTTCATGGTTTTTGAGTTAAAACAAAAGTTGTCTGAATGACAAAATAGCCGATTCTGAAATCACTTTTAAGGTATTTGTGGTAATTTCAAGGCATGCAGAAACTAAATATGAGACAGACATAGCTGTACACATTTCAAACTCTCTCATATCTTGGCGTATATGTGATCTTGAATCCAGAGAGAGAGAGAGAGAGAGAGAGAGAGAGAGAGAGAGAGAGAGAGAGAGAGAGAGAGAGAGAGAGAGAGAGAGAGAGAAAGTGTGTATATGTGAGTGAATGTTTCTAAGTGTATTTGTGATTCTCATCTCATCATGTTCCTCTTGTACCTTGCGGTGTCGAGGTGAAGTACAAACAGCGGGAGAGTGCCCGCGTATGGGCTTCATGTATCGACATTCCCATGAACTCTCTTATTCCTTGCGTCCATCGTTTATGTGGTCGTCCTCTTCCTCTGCTTTCCCTGTGGTCCGAACATTGCTTGTTGTGGTATACTGTTAGTTGGTAACCTACTTGCATGGCCAAACCATTTGACTTGCTGCTTCCTAATAAAATCTAATGCAGCGATAACCTCAATTTTAGTCCTGATTTCTTCATTTCTGATCTGATCTCTTCTTGATACATTGAGTATTATTCTCAGGAATCTCATTTCTGTTGTTGTGATTTTTCTTTTCTCTTTTTCTGTCATGGTCCAGGTTTGGCATTGGTAACATAGAGCTGGTAGGAAGACTGTGTTGTAAAGTGCTTTCTTAGTAGTTATTGGTACTTGTTTGTTCTTTAGTATTGGTACTATTTGTCCAATGAGTTGGTTTGCCTTATTACATCTATTTTCGATCTCGTCTTCTGATTTGCCATTTGATGATATTATACTTCCTAGTACTTAAAACTCTTTACTTGTTTCAAGGGATGTTTGTTTCGGTAAATCGTTGTTGTTTTATCTTCTTTAGCTGTAGTCAATACCTATGTTTTACTTGTGCTAATTTTCATGTTATGTCCCCTACACATTTCGTTAAGACTATCCATGTGGTCTTGTAATTCAGCTTCTGATTTTGCTATTAGTGCTTGGTTGTCCGCAAACATGAGTTATTTAATGGTTAGATTTGCAGATGGTTCTTCTTCTTTGTTCTCGTCGTGCGGTGTTCTCGCGGTATCCGTTTGGCTGGTTTCTTTACATATGTTGTCTATATATGTTGTAAACAAGAGAGGGGACAGGACACAACCTTGTAGTACTCCAGATATTATGGTGAAGGGTTCTGAGTGTCCTCCAGTTGCTCTCACTATGCATTCACTGTTGTTGTATAAACTTCTACATAGGTTTGTTAGATGTGTACTCACTCCATATTGTTTAAGGATTTCCCACAGCTTGTTTCTATCTACTCTATCAAATGTCTTTTCTTGGTCGACAAAGGCAAAGTAAAGTGTTTCCTTGAATTCGATTGATTTTTCTATATGTTGTCTAAGAGCAAAAATGGCATTTGTGCATCTTTTGTTTTTCCTAAATCTAAGTTGTGTTTCGCTTAGCTGGGGTTCTATAATAGTTCGTAGTCTTTTATCAAGAATTTTGCAAAATATTTTCCCAGTATGACTCAACAGTGAAATGCTTCTGTATTGTGTGCAGTCTCTCTTGCTGCCTTTGTTTTTCGAAATTGGGATAATTATGGCGTTTACCCAGTCTCGTGGTGTCTGTTGGTCTATATAGCCATGCTGCTCATACTTCTCTTGCTGCTTTAATTAGTTCATTTGGTATTTCATCTTGCCCTGGTGGTTTGTTCAATGGGGCTAATCTGATGACTTCTATAATTTCTTCTTTCAGTATGTCTGGTTCTAGTTCTTCGGTGGCATCTGAGTCGGTTTCTTGAGTTCCTGTGACATCTGATGGGATGTTGAGAAGTTGTTCGAAGAACTATTTCCATCTTATTATGATTTATTTTTGTTCACTTATTGGTTCTCCATTTTCGCTGTTAATTATTTCAGTTGGGTCAAAGGGTTCTCCTCTGGTTCCCATTGCACTTATCTTTTTTATAGAAGTTTCTAGTTGCCTCCTTTTAGGTTTTATTTAAAGTTTCTTCATACTCCTCCCAGTCTTTTTGTTTTTCTCTCTTTACTATTCTATTCACATGTCTTCTGGCTATTCTATATTCTATGTAATCGCATTCCTATTTGCTCTTCGACCAATTTTTTATATATTTCCTTTTTGTCTTTTACAGCTTTCTTTACTTCTGCTTTCCATCAACTTGTTATTTTCTTTATTCGTGTTTTGCGTTTTTTCGTGGTTCCACATGTTATCTTTGCAGTATTTAAAATGCTTGATTTGAACATCTCCCATTCTTTTTCCACTGTCTTTCTTTCTATACGTAACTTTACAAAGATTTCAGTTAGCTCTTTTTTCATAATTTTCCCTCACTGCCTCATCTTTGAGATTTTTAAAGTTTACTGATTCGCATTGCATGTATTTTCCTGGTCTTTTCTTTCTTCTGCTGATGGTTCTTATTGTGGCAACGACTGCTTTGTGGTCTGTGTTTATACCTAACTTGGGCACTGCCCTTGCATCTCTTTCTGTTATTTCTTATTAATATAAAAACTATTTGGCTTTTAGTATCTAGATCGTTCCATTTATACCAGGTGTATATTTGTGAGTCTGTGTGTTTATAGAATGTAATTGTTATATAGAGGTCGTGTTGACTGCATAGCTCTATCAGTCTACTCCCGTTATCATTTCTTTCAATTATTTTGGTCTCCAAATGCTCCAAGATGTTTCTCTATGCCCGCTCTGTTGTGTCCTAGTCTTGCATTGAAGTCTCCCATAACTATGATGTTGTCCTGCTTATCTTTTTTATTTAGCACGTCATGGGTGTCTTCATAGAAGTCCTCGCATTCTTGCTCATTATTGTTTGTATTACATGGTGCGTATATTTGTACATATGTTGTAATTGTTTGTTCTTTTATTCTCACTGTTATGATTCTTTCTGATATATATTTTATTTCTAGTATTCCTCTTGCTAGCCGTGGTTCGATGACTATTCCCACACCATGTCTTGCCCTTTCCTGCTGTTCTACTCCAGAGTAGATAAACGTGTAACTGTGATGGATCTCCTTGCATCCTTCCCCTTTTATTCTGGTGTCCGCTATTCCCATCAGTCCAATTTTCCTCTCTTTCATTGTTTCTATAAGTTCTTCTTTTTTGCTATTAAATCCGCAGACGTTCAATGTGCCTATTTTTGGAATTGCTGATCTTTCTCGTAGTCCATTAACATTGCCGGGTCTATAACCATTAGGATCAGTCCGTTTATACTTCTTAGTTTTTCTACGAGCAGTATGAAGATCCCCTGCCGGCTTGCTAGGCCAGTCGCAGGTTTAGGACACAAATCTGACCATAGGGAGTCCATCCCCTATGACGAGCCATATCCCTGTTAGCCCATGACTTCGAGAACATGGTTTCCCAGTCTACACCACGTGGAGTAGGGGGGGGGGGGGGTTTGACTTATGTAGTCTGCGGGTCATCGGCAGGTTACTAATATTCACTTTTCACCCTTCCTGGGAGAGGCTAGCCAATCCTAACCCTACTGGCTGCAGGGCCAGGCGCAGTCCACACCTTGCAGACCTATTTTGTATTTGCGATTGTGAATGGGTATTTGTTGCATGTGTGTAAAAGTATGTATGTGGATGTGCGATTGTGTAAGTGTATGACTGTGTGATTGTTTGTGTAAAGTGTGTGTGTATGTATGTATGTATGCATGCATGCATGCATGCGTGCGTGAGTGCGTGCGTGCGTGGCAATGTATGCGCGTGCATGCGTGCATGCGAGCATGCGTGCGTGCGTGCGTGTGTGTGTTTATGTATGTATGCGTGTGTATCTGTCTGTCTGTCTGTCTGTCTGTCTGTCTGTCTGTGTAAACACTTGTTAGTGAGTTTGGGTTTGTGAGTGAGTTTGTGTGTACGCGAGGTATTGTGTATGTGTGTGTTATTGAGTGGGCGCCTAACTGGAGAGTTTATGTGAATGATGTATGTATGCAAGGATGTTTGAATGTGTTTATAAATGTGCGTGTGTACGTGTGTCTGCCTGCCTGCCCTTGACACTTTTTTTCCTATGTGAATGTTACATGCACAATTGATGAACGAAAAACGAGTGATTGGAAGGGCGGAATGTAAGACGGGCCCGCGTGCTCAATTTGTGACCCTTTGAAAATAAAGTTCATTCGTTCCTTGGTCCCCAAGTCAAGGATGAGAAGTCAACATTTTAGCCCAACTAACCGGTGTAGGGCTTGAACCCGCTATCTCGGCACCAACACACTGTAAGTTTCAAAGAATGCGCTTGTATCCATTCGGCCATGCTGGCCTCCCAGTCTCAGATATTCCATCAAGCCATGGAGTGCGTCAGGTGTTAAAACTTGTCAGCATGTTACACTACCAGATATCTTCTGTAACACCTACTTCCCCCCCCCCTCTCTGTGGGTGCTAGTCAGATTGTGATGTGCTTGAAATGAATTTCTTTTTTCTGCAGCTTACACGTTGTGCCAAATTCTGCATCCCATGGAGAAAGCCTTGCACCCTTAGGGATGATTTGCTAATAAAATATGATTTTCTGTACTGCTGCAACAAAGGAGCTTGCAAGTAAGGGGGATATATTGTTTCAAATATGTGGATTCATCATCATCATCATCATCATCATCATCATCATCATCATCATCATCATCATCATCATCATCATCATCATCATCATCATGATGTGCCATGCCGATAAGCATGTTTCGCTATATCACACGATCACCACCTAGAGATCTGGTGATTGTATGAAATGGTGAAACATTCTTATCGGATCCTCTCTGTGCTCATGTCTCCACCATGCACAGTGGTCACACCATCCAGATAGTTACTTTCTGCCTTCCCCTTCATCTTTGCCCCTAAATCTTGCCAGTTGTCACCAAGTTCTCTAGTTTACTTCTTCTGTTAACGTGCCCATAAAATTTGACTGTCTAAGTCTAATTTCTCTAATAGGTTTTCTTCTTATTTGCTTCTTGAATGACTCGCTCATTGGTTTTTCTGCCTGTCCATAGTATTATTTACATTGTCCTCACAAACCGCGTGTCCTCTGCCATTAGATATTTTTCAGCTTGTTTGCCTATTGCTCACGTTTCACACCCATACAAAAGACAGGTTACATGTATGGATTCATTATATAGAACATATTTACAGAGCTGATTAACAGGGTCACTCATGGATCGCCATCTTAGACTATCGACAGAGATTCCATGGTGAATCATGTTGGGGAATGCGGGAAAAATTGTACATTTTTCCTTTGCCTGCCGCCTTTTTATCAACAATTGAAAGGAACTTACTTATGCTTAACAATACGAAACCTACACGACAGCAGGGGGCAGTATCTAATACCTCTAGCAGCAGGTAGGCAAAACAACACAGCCTTGTGGGGAAGGTCATTAGTCGTTAGCCGTTAGTCGCAGTTCCAAAATCACAGAAAAGGGTCGTCCCCACGATGCTCGGTTCTCATGCCAGTGAATATCACATAAAATTTTCCCCACTGTCCCATGAGAAAAGTGGAAAGGAGTCTGGACAAACAACGGGCCGCTCAGGCAAACTTCATAATGCCGTTGCCAGAATGCCACACAAAAGTCATCTACGAAACATTCAGTTCTTCCTTGATGGAAGCGGCAGTCACATTCCCAACAGATGTTCGCCTACAAAGACTCGATATTTCTAGATGTTATTGTTCCGTTTCTAGATGTTTTCTAGCCAGCCACGCCATTTTTTTCTCCGAAATGTAGGCCAAGCAAACAAAATAACATCGAACAGATGTAAAGAAGTCGCCAGAATGGCAACACAGAAGTCCTCCCCGAGAACACAGTTCATCACCGATGGAAACGGCAGTCACTAGAAAACCAACAGCCACGTAATTCTGCATACGGCAAGAAAAACCGGTCGCTTCTGCAACATCCCAACCGCCATAAATGCAGATATTTCTAGATGTTGTTGTTCCGTGTTTAGATGCTATCTAGCCAGCTATGCCATATTTCCAGCATGCAGTTCACATCACAACACCTCGGAAAGATGTTAAAAAAACAACAACATTTAATTGTACATAATGCCGTCTCCAGAATACCAAAACAACAGTCCTCCACGAATGCACAGTTCATTGTCAAAGGAAGCAACAGTCAACCAGAACACCAGCAGCCGCACATTTCTGCATAAGGCTCTATTATTGCTCATTTCTGCTCTAGTAAAGCTCACAATCTACTTCTCGTTGTTCGGTGATTCATTCATAGGTGGAGACAACAAGCTAAAATGTGTAAGCGAAAGACAAAGCGATCAACTCTAGGATGACTTGTCCAAATGTCTTAACGGAGAGACAATCACATACCCAATACATGATGGGAAATATGTAAGCGAAAGACACAGAGACTGACTCCGGGATGACATGTCCAAATGGCTTAACTGAGAGACGATCACTTACCTAAACCGAGATTGTGGTGATCGTGTGACTTAGCAAGTCATTATCGACCATTCATATGTGATATGGTGTTTGGTGATGGTGACAGAAATAAAATACATTATTGTTCGTGGATAAAAACAGCTGTGTTCTATTCCTCTTCTACTCGTAGGTGCAATTTGTGGGGGAATAATTGCAGATGCGAGGCAACCTTCAGAGGCTGAAACTACCGGGGCAGAAGATCGGAAAGTCAGTGGCATTGGGAGTGAGACAACTGTGCTATTGCTTTAATTACAAATCCTCATGTATGCTTGTCAATCATGGACACTGGGTAGGGAGATTAGAGAGACACCGAAGTCCACACAAGCAAGCTTTCTTTGCTAAGAATAATATAGACAAGTAAGAATACTACAGACAATTTAAATTACTATAGACAACTAAGAATACTACAGACAACTTAAATTACTATAGACAACTAAGAATACTACAGACAACTTAAATTACTATAGACAACTAAGAATACTACAGACAACTAAGAAAACTATAGACAACAAAGTACATTATACACAACAAATAATACTATAGACAACTAAGAATACTATAGAAAACTAAAAATACTATAGACAACTAAAAATACTATAGTAAACTAAAAATACTATAGACTACTAAAAATACTATCCATCCATCCATCATGTGCCATGCCGGTAAGCGTGGGCGGTCATGTTCTGCCATCTCACTCGATCAACAGAGTCGTGGATCAGTTCCGTGTTTCTGTCTCGACCATGCCACAAGGCCAAGCCATCCAGATACTTGTTTCTAGGTCTTCCCCTTGGTCTGTTCCCCTCGATCTTACCAGTTGTCACCAAGTTCTCCAAATCATTTCTTCTCATAACATGCCCAAAAAATTGTGACTGTCTACGTCTAATGTCTCTGATCAGTTTACGATCTTCATTTGTTTCTTGAAGGACTACACAAAGGCTTTTGATAAAGTGAGACATGTCAACATGATAAGGATGCTTGAAGATCTACAAATTGATGGAAAAAATACTATAGACAACTAAAAATACTATTAATTTTAATTAGTTAAATTTTTTTGCATATCCTTTACAGCAGTGGTTCTCAACCTTTTTTGGCCCGTTCCCCCCTTCACCATATTTTCAGAACGTTATTTCCCCCCCCCCCACCCCCCCCCCCCCCCCCACCTCCAACTTTCCAAAATTGTCAGCCTCAAAAGGTGCATTAAAAATAACATGCCTATAATAGTGAAAATACTTATTTTCTTCCATAGTTGTACATAACCTTCACATGTAAAGATACATTTTATAGTGTAGTTTTCTACAGTTAATAGCAAATGAATATGCTGATGGATATTAAAACTTAAATAGAAAAATTTTTACATTCAATATTTTATTAAAACACCACATTAATCATACTACAATAAACAAACAGTTAAAACATCCAAGAATTGTAGCTTAATATACGACACCAGGATGCCAGAAAATTGTGCTTCATCAAACAAAACGCTCATTACAAAATCTGGATATCGTAAATTCGTAATTTAAATGAAAATTGTAATCAATGAGAACACTGTGATTGTTTTTCCCGCAGCAATTCTGAAATACGCGGAGGAGTGCTTGAAAGGGCACAACGGAGATCGTTTTCAACATCTAATCTGTTGCGTCTTTTCGTTTTAATTTCTAGCAGAGCTGAAAAGCCTGACTCACAAAGATATGTTGACGCAAATGGAAGCAATGCACGGATTGCTTTTTCTGCCACTTTTGGGTATGAACCGCACATTAAAGGCGAAAATTCCGTGATTGGTTTCTCACTGAACACATCCCTTGCCCCCGAATCATTTTTCAGCTCCAGAAATTCATCTTGACAATCATCAGAAACTTTTTCAACTGATAATTTGAATGGGTTTCGCACCAAATCCAGCTCATCATCACTAAGTTCAGGAAAATATCACTCAAATTCATTGTCTAGCGCTGTCAAATGCTGCACAATTTCATTTTTTGCAAATTGTGGAAGTACTTGGTCTTTACCATCAACAACGAGAACGGATGACAGCTTCTCAAACATTGCAACATTTGTCATATTGAACTTTCTTTTCCAGTTTTCTAGCTTGCTCATAAAAGCTCTTAAGGCATCCACAAATTGTATGATATTTGTATTCCTTCCTTGCATCTGAAGATTGAGTTTATTCAACTGCTCAAAAATATCAACTAAATAGGCAAGGCACATGATCCATTCCTCATCATCCAGCCAGGCGAAAAAGTCCATCTTACCCTGAACTTCAAAAAATAATTTGAGCTCGTCTCTCAGCTCATATACTCACGCAGTTACATTTCCTCTTGACAGCCATCGAACATTTGTGTGGAAAAGAAGCAAATGGTGGCCTGCATCCATGTCAACGCATAACTGCTTAAAAAGCTGTGAGTTGAGAGCTACTCCTTTGATAAAATTCACTATCTGAACGGTTTGATCCAAAACCTTCCCCAAAGGAGCTGGAAGTGTTTTGGAGGCCAGTGCTTGACGATGGATCATGCAATGAATGCCTTTCACTTTTGGAGCACGTTTCTTCACACTAACTTGAAATCCTGATTTGGTCCCCAACATAGCTGGTGCTCCATCTGTACAGCACCCACACATATTATCCCATGAAAGATTTTGTGATTCAAGGAAAGATGAAACCTTTTCCAAAATATCAGAGGCCATGGTAGTTGTTTCAAGAGGAGAACAAAAAAGAAGTTCTTCTTTAAATGATCCTGAATGCACATACCTTGCAAACACTGTCAACTGAGAACACGATGCCACATCAGTCGATTCATCAATTTGAATTGAATGGAGCCCAAATGCTGCAGATCTCTTGCACAACTTGATCCTTGATGTCATTGGCCATATCGCTGATCCTCCTTTGAACAGTGTCGTTTGATAGTGAAACCGCTGCAAGTTTTTTCTCTGATTCATTTCCCAACACAATTTCCACCATCTTGAGACAACAAGGTTTGATCAAAGATTCCCCGATTGTATGTGGTTTTTTCTGCTTCTCTATCTCCAGTGCTACGACATAGGAAGCTTCAGTAACCTTTTGGTTTGTTTCTTGGAATACCCCTGTTAAATCCAGTCTCATCCTTTTGACAGCATTCCCAAGACGTTTAAAATAGGTTTTGTCCTTGTCCTTGTATTGAGGATGAACATTCAACAAATGATTCCTCAACTGTGTCGGTTTCATAGAATCATTTGACAAACTTTTACTACAAATAACACACTGAGGTCGTTCTTCTCCATTGATGACGATATTTGTGAATCCATAATTCAAATAAGACAGGTCATACTTTCGTTTCTTAACACTCATCATGGGCTTCAGATTCTATAAATATAAAATGATAAAGTCAAGATCAACACACATAAACACCCACAGACGTGTATACACAACCACACGCACATACATATATACGCGCACGCACGCACGCGCGCGCGCACACACACACATACACACACACACAATTATATTGCATATCCTATTTACAGTTCATCGCTGTCAACACCAGCATTTTACTGCTGTTGTTGATGTCTGGGCAAGTTTTACGTTCAGTAGTTTGTCATTGATTTCTGAACGACCGGCTCCAATACCAACACGCTAAAACCCCAGCATGATGTGGTCTGCTGTTAAAAAGGTCACCGCTGGCAAGCCTTTAGGCCACGGAGACGGTGGTATATAAACACACCCATATATACATACATATATATATATATATATATATATATATATATATATATATATATATATATATATATATATATATATATTATTAGAGAAATTAGACGTAGACAGTCAAAATTTTTTGGACATGTTATGAGAAGAAATGGATTGGAGAACTTGGTGACAACTGGCAAGATCGAAGGAAACAGACCAAGAGGCAGACCGAGAGGAAAATACCTGGATGGCTTGGCCACATGGCATGGACGAGACAGGAACACTGAGCTGATCCACGACACTGGTGATCGAGTGAAATGGCGAGTCATGACCGCCCACGCTTTCCGGAATGGCACATGATATATATATATATATATATATATATATATATATATATATATATATATATATATATATATATATATATATATATATATATATATATTCCAGTCTCCCTGATGAATGAGTTAAAGACGCTGTTCGTAATCCCGTCCGTATACCCAGGTACGATACACAGCTGCGCAAGATTCGCCTGCGGATCACGTTGCATCAGATTCATTTGGAAAAGTATGTGAGCCGGACATTCAGAAAGCAATAGCAAACCACTGAACATAAAACTTGCCAAGACATCAACAGCAGCTGTAAAATGCTAGTGTTGACTGCAATGCCCTGTAAATAGGATATATATATATATATATATATATATATATATATATATATATATATATATATATATATATATATCCACGAGTCAACTTACATCTTAAAAAGACAGTCTCCTTACCTCCGCAAAAATAATAATTTGAAAAGCTGAGACGTGTAGATTTGTAAACAATGGAGGAATCTCAGTAATCGGTTTCTGTTTTAATGCGATCTTGAAATAATCGGGAAATTTAATATGATGAGTACTCTAAACCTCATTAAAACGGAGAAGCAATAACAAAAAAACGTAAGTTACCGCAAATAAAATCTCTGGTAAAATACGGCAACCTAAATCATAGAGGCTAGGTAGAAGGAAAAGAACCGTATATTATGGAGGTAAAACAATATCAAGTTATCGGTTCTTGTATTAACGCGATCTTGAAATAATCGGTGGATTTAACGTCACGAGTACGCTTAATATCCCGATCATGTTTTGTGTGGTCCTGAAGCCAATTTGACAATGTCTTCATTCCCCCCCCCCCCCCTGGAAACCCTCAAATTCCCCCCCCTGGGGGGGGGGGAATTCCCCACCGGTTGAGAACCACTGCTTTACAGGATATCGCTGTCAACATCAGCATCTTTCAGCTGTATGTTGATTTCTTGGCAAGATTACGCTCAGTAGTTTGCCATTGCTTTCTGAGCGGCCGGCTCACATACCCCGTAAGTTACCGATGCGATTCGAACCGCTGCTGATTCGAACCGTCATCACGTTACCGACGAGAGTATACGAGATTACTGAGAAACGTCATATTAAAAACTAGCAAGAATGCTATATACAACAAAGAATACTATAGACGATTGACAATCAATATATAACTCAGTGTGCTATTTTAAATTTAGTTGCATGTCCTTCACAGGACGTAGCAGTCAACCCCAGCCTTTTGGCTGTTCGTGATTCCTGGGCAAGTTTTACGTTTAGTAGTTTGCCATGGCTTTCTGAACGACCGGCACCTATCCTTTTTCGAAAAAAACCAGCACCGCTGTGTTTCGAACCCGGGTATACGGGCTCACAAACAGCGTTCGCAAGCCCTTAGCCACGGAGGCCGGTTAATATACTAATAATACTATAGACAACTAATAATACTATAGACAACTAAAAATAATATAGAAAACTGAGAATAATATAGACAACAAAGAATAATATAGACAACTAATACTACTATAGACAGCTGAGAATAATATTGACAACTGTAAATAATATACCAGTCTCTGTGGCGAAGAGTTTACTGACGCGATTCGTAATCCTGTATACCCGGGTTCGAAACACAGCGGTGCTGGTTTTTGTTTTTCGAAAAGGGTATAGGTGCCGGTCGTTCAGAAAGCAATGGCAAACTACTGAACGTAAAACTTGCCCAGGAATATAGAAAATTAAGAATTATATAGACAGCTGAGAACAATATCGACATCTAAGAATCTATAAACGCCCCAGGCGATCAACAGGCAAAAGCTGCAAATGGGCAAGTCACTAAGACATGGTAATCAAGTACCAGGAGAAGACCGTCGTCATTCTGTCATCACGTTAGCCGACGAGAAAGTCTGGGGATAACTGTAACAACTGGGTAAATGAGAGTGTTAGAGGCAGAGGTGGGCAGAGAGAGAACTTGTTCAATGGATCGACAGAATGGCACGGGACAGGATCATTAATCGGTTTTAATAATAACTCAAGGAGAAATATGACATACGACAATATTATCGCCTGAACAGATCAACATTACAGATCATGCTGGTGATGATTTGTCGTGTTTTATTCAGAGAAAAAATACCCTTTCTATGAAATCTGGGTTCTGTCCTATCATTGCTTTCCGTGTCCATGAAGTGTAGTTATTAAATAAACAGCTGAATACATTACAACTTAAGTCTTGTGTGAGTACTTTCTTTAACAAGGTTTACCTACACTAAGCTGTCCACATCCGATGTGGTACAGTTACGTGTGAGTTCTACGGCAAACATTAAAATCACAACGTGTGGGGTTACTGATAACAACAAACAGCAAACATTGTAATCACAAGTTCTAGGGTTAATGATACCAGCAAACGGCAAACCTTAAAACCACAAAGTTGGAGTTAATGATAACAACAAACAGTAAACATTAAAACCACAAGATCTGGGGTTAATGATAACAACAAACGGCAAACATATAAACTAGAAGGTCTGGAGTTAATAATAACAACGAACAGCAAACACTGACATCAAAAGGCTCTAGGTAAGGATGGGATTCCAATATAGGTTATCAGGAGTGGGCAAAGACACATCACTCTACTGATCCACAAGCTAATAAAGCTATGCTGGCGAGAAGGACAAGTTCCACAGGATTTCAAAGACTCAAGCATCGTGACATTGTACAAGAACAAGGGCGATTGGAGTGACTGTAAAAACTATAGAGGTATCTCACTTCTGTGAATAATTGAGAAGTATTTGCCAGAATTGTTCAGCTCTGACTTCAAGACCTGGGAGATCAAGTCTACCCCGAATCACAGTGTCGCTTTCGACGGAACCGGTCTACCATTGATATGATATTCTCATTGCATGAAATGCAAGAAAAAATTCCGTGAACAGAATCAACCACTGTTTATTGCCTTCATCGACCTCACAAAGGCATTTGATTTGGTCAGTCGTTAGGGTCTGTTCAAGGCACTAAAGAAGATTGGCTGCCCACCAACTCTTTTGTCCATTGTGGAATCGTTCCACACTGGCATGAAAGGTATAATTAAGTTTGATGGTGCAACTTCAGAAAAGTTTGAAATCAAGAGTGGAGTTAAGCAAGGTTGTGTGATAGCTCCAACTCTATTTGGAATATGCGTCTCACTTTTACTGATATATGCCGTTCGTGATCAGGATAGTGATATGTGTATTCACTCATTCGGATGGCGGCCTTTACAGTGCTCAGAGATTGAAGGCCAAGACCAAAATTAGGAGGGTACTGATCAGAAAGTTGCTTTTTGCAGATGAATTAAGACCCATTCTGGAGAAGAATTACAACGTATACTATCTGCTTTCTCCAATGCTTGTTCTGAATTTGTGTCATATATTCTGAATGGACTGGGAAATCACTTTAGTGCATGCCCCTTTTCTAACCAAAGAAGTTGGGCCCCATCCTCTTCTGTCTTCAATAACCCCAGAATATGACCCTCGAGTTATCTGCAGGCGTCGTCTTATTAATTTAGTCTAGGAGATATAGATTATGGTTCTGGTGGGAATAGTAAATACTAAATGAGACTCTGCCCCTCTCCAAGGATTTCTTTAGCTCTTGAGCCCCCCTTTTATTTATAAATTCTGAGGAAAAGTCTGGAGAATTCTCTCAGCCTGATTTATGTTAAGAAAGCATGGATGATGAGCAGTTGATAGATCTAGAGTCTTGTCTCCTCAATTTTAGTAATTTCTCATGAGTGGATTTGTGTTAACAATTAAACAATTGACAAATCTCAGTAGACATTGACACATGTTGTACACAGTTGACAAATCTCAGTAGACATTGACACATGTGATACACAGTTGACAATTCTCAGTAGACATTGACACATGTTGTACACACACAAGATGGAGAATCACATATAGGTTTGACTCACAAATCACATAAGGTCATTGAACAGTTCATCAATGTATTGACTGGCCTGTGTCCTCTGGCCTTTTAAATACATTTTCCACAGTGGTTTACATAGGAGAACATAGAAATTGGCCTATAGATCCAAGTTACAGTCGTCATAAATAACATCAATGTCAACATTTCTTGAGAACATTGTAAACATTCAAATGGTGTACATATGAGTGTGGTGATGTTAATTCATAAAATTAGGAATGGGACGCAGAGGTGTTTCCAAGGCACCAGGGCCGGGTTATATACTGGCCAAGACCTATTGACGCGTCCTCGTCGAGCGTCCTGGGCAACAGGTCCCTTAGGGGTCCTGGCTGAAGTCAATAGGATCGCCGATTCCTCCTAAGTCGGAGAGTGTATGTCTGTACGGCGAGGAACCACCAGTCTGCACACCAATAAGCCAGACATGGGACAACGGATACTCACGCAAACCTCAGGTCCTGTATGACATCACACTGATGCTGGACAACAGGATGCCTTCATCCGACATACAGGACTTTGCGTTGGAGCTCAAGCCAACGAACACAAGCAAGCAAATTAGGAATCTGTTCCTGAAATGGTGTGGGGTGTTCTTGTTATAGAAATAAACCTGTGCTGGAAAGATTAGGATAGCTTCGGTCCATTGTCTGATGGATCCACTTCAGGTCTGCTCGTGTAGCGTCTCTGAAGGCTTCCCATACTCTGCTCATGGCTTAGTCATCTTCCATCTCACGGTCATCTCTCTCTCTCTCTCTCTCTCTCTCTCTCTCTCTCTGGTCTGGGTTGGTTTGGCCAGGTGGTTGGTTTGGCCAGGTGGTTGGTGGTATGTAGCCACCAAGATTTCACTGTGTAATAGTCGAATACATATGTACATTCTTTTCAATACAAAAATAAGAAGTAGGTCGGAAGAATCTAAATTCCTGAAGTAGGAACTAGTTCCCCCCCCCTCCTCTTTTCTCTCTAATCTAGAGTTGGGTTAATTTGGAGTGGTCAGAGTTTATCACACTGTGTAGGCCTGGTATCAGCTTGTTCCTGCTGTATGTAAGTTCTCATAGGACCTGGGGTCAGTGAGACGTGCACAGTAAGACAGTGACAAGAGTGAGGAGGTGTCAAAATGCATATGAATAAATGACATACATTTATAACATTTCTATCACTCCATTGGGTTTGTAGTGTGTATAAATGATTCTCTGTTTTCCCAATTAACCAACATTTCCTTCTTCTGTGTATAATAACTCTTCCCCCATTACCTGTTATTGTTGTGATGTTGAGTGTTGGGTGGTGTAGTGTTGTGTTTAAAGTTATGTTGAGTAGTGGGTTCAGTCCACTGCTGGTGATGGTGTTCCGCGAAGCATAACTTTTCTGATGTAATGCAGTTCATGAGTGCCCTTATCTGAGTAAAATCTGACATGACATAAATATAAATATTTATTCCATCAAACCCTATTTATTCTATAGATGAAGGATAAAGGAAAAGTATGATCTATTTTCCAGCTCTCTAGATTGTAAATAGGCATAGATAAGTCTGTTTTAAACGAGGCACTTTTTCTAGTACACAAACTGTCTTATGAGCTGTCGATAGTGATAGTAATTTAAGCAGTGTTTCTGCAGAAATGCACAAGATTGTTTTAGAATAGAATCATCACTTCGCACAGTTGTCTAGAATAGAATATAGTATTATTATTATTATTATTATTATTATTATTATTATTATTATTATTATTATTATTATTATTATGCACTTCTTAAAGTTAATAACTATCTTTAAGAATATCAGAGATTGCAGTATTCAAAGAGAGTAGTAGATTGTCAGTTGCCCGGGAACGGCTTTGCGTCGTCAGAATCTACAGTCAAACATTTTACACTTCGGAGGTTTTAATTTAAAATAATACATTTCAATTGACTTCAAAAACACTGGATACCATCACTTTACACTTGGTACATCTGGGCATCAGTTTTAATCTAAGGATTTACAAGCTTACCTCAGATTCAGACATTCTGCTGTCCTTTAAATGAAAATTTGGTCACACCAGTTTTTGCGTCTTCTCATCAAGAGGGCTGTAGAAGAAGTGCGCAATTAACATAATCTCCGCGGGCTTCTTAGCGGAGGAGTGTCACGTGTAGTTTCTATCCAATGAACTTCTGCGCTTTTTGGCTGATGAAATGATTCCGAGAAATCAAACAATTCTAAGAATTAACGTCATCCGTCGATCTTTTAGTTTCACTTTCGCGTCCGTTTGTCCAAGTTTAGTTTCGGTTTTGCGTCTGAAAATTCAATTGCGATATTTTTAATTCTCTCTCCTGCGTGTATGTTTTGGTAAATGAATAATGGTGGTTAGCATTATGCCACAATTTGGTTTAACAATGAGCAGAAAGAAGACATAGATTATGTCACAATGTGCACATGGGGTACTATCAATCTATACTGACGACGCCGAACTGGAGATAGTAGATTATTTTACATATCTAGGATCAGAGGTAAATAGCAAATTATCCCTTAATCAGGAAATCAACATCCGGATTGGTAAGGCAGCAACAACAATGAACATGTTTAGAAAAAGAGTCTGTGAGAACATGAAGCTTACTGCCAAAACAAAAGTCCTTGACTATCAAGCCTGTGTCCTTAGTTATCTTCTTTATGGCAGTGGAGCCTGGTCAACTTACTCAAACCAAGAGAAACGTTTAAACAGCTTTCATATTCTGTGTCTGTGAAGAATACTTGGTAGTAAGTGGCAAGACAAAATCACAAATACTGAAGTATTGGAAAGATCAGGTTGTATGGCGGTTTGTTCAATGCTCAGTCTTCGTAGTCTTAGATGGATAGGACACGTTAGAATGATGGATGATGGTAGAATACCAATGGACATCTTTTTGTGATGAATTACAGATGGGTAAAAGACGACATGGTGACAATGCAATGTTGAGGCCAGAGACACAAGGTGGGGTGCAAGAGTAAACCACTCTGTGGACTAGCCATTAGTGCGCCTTCCTGTCAAGACAGTAGTCATAATTCAATCTGAGTCAGTTTCATCATGTGTGTTTCTTTTTCAAGTACAAATTTGCGAATGTTGCGAATATTTTGGACTACCAGAGCAAATAACTATCATTGCCTGCTAAAGGCTATTGGAACTAGAACAGTATATACAACAGTAGGAATTATGCATTTAGGAGGGTACGAGTCATATCCCGGTGCGATGAAATGCAACCTAAAGACTAAATGAAATGACATGACAGACTAGACGGCAAGCCTTAATGGGCAACTGGTCTAGGAACGAAGCTCCGACAGGCGGACAGGTAGAGTATTGCGTTGCTGATCCGGCATCTTCTGTTACCTTTCCTCTGGAGTAAACTGGACAGGCCGAGAGAGGAATCATGATGCATAGGCAACACAACAAAGCAGAATCACAAATACTTAATGAAACATCAAACACAGCTATTAAACATTAGAAACGCAAGAGGATACACATATTACATATTACATGTGCACCTTCGCTATCTTACATAAAACAGAGATAACACCCACTGCAAAATAAATCACAGAGACTACTTATCAACATGATACCAACCACAGAAATCACAGAAACTACTAATCAACATGACACCTACAACAGAAATCACAGAGACTACTTATTAACATGACACCAACCAAAGACATCACAGAGACTACTTATTAACATGATGCCAACCACATCAATCACAGAGACTCCAGCACTTGATTCTCTCAGTGATTGATTATGGACTAGGACTGCTCACTGTCTCAAAGTGTCAATTAGTGAAATTATAGCGCATATAAAACAAAGCTATGCGGGTCATTCTGGGATGCACCAGAGACACCCCAGTCGTGTGTATGCGTTACATCCTTTGTTTGCCGACTGTTGTTGGTAAGCTCAATGCGATGCAGGCGAAGGCATACCTCAGAGTAGTTGCTGACACAGATCACCCGTTGCATGAGGCGCTGGACGCAGTTAAGGGTCAGCGACTGATAAGAGGGAAATCATGGATGGCTCAGGCGGAGGATACGATCAGACAGGTGTGCATCTGGGAGAACATTAGGCGAGGAGAGGAGTGGGGCAGAAAGCCCGCGGAGCAGTCAGACTTGTGTAAAGTTATAATCACATTGAGCCGGGAGTGCAGGGAATGGCCAGCAGGGGCCACGGAAGTTGAAATCCAGCAACAAATTCAGGATAATGCTCGCCCAGAAGATGTGATTATATACACAGATGGTTCGGTGTTGAGAGGCAGGAGAAGTGCCTGGGGGATCTTAGCAAAAGCTAATGGTCGCCGTTTGGTGCAGGAGAGCCTGGCATATGATACCACAACATCTAGCTTAAGAATGGAGGTGGAGGCGGTCAGTGCAGCTCTGTACACAGTACAGAGCAACGCGGTCGTAAACAGTCTGTCACAGAAGTTACGCCATATTGAAACTTCCTACTCTACTCATACACAAAGGTTCATCATCATCATGTGGTATTCCGATACGCGTCTGCGGTCATGTTTCCCCATCTTATACGATCTACCAGAGACGTGGATCAACTCTGTATTTTTGTCTCGAGCACGTAGTTTATTTGTCAGTATGTTTTCCATCTTGCAAACGGTCATGGCGATTCTTGTTCTAATCTTCTCAAGGCTTCTCCCATCGGATGTTATGTCTGTTCCGAGATAGTTGTACCGATACACTTGTTGCACCAGCGTAAAATAAACACTGTTATGGGTAAATGTGATCACACTATATTGTAAACACATATATAATATACCACTATAATTTCCAATATCATATCGTCTCCAAACCATCAGCATCCTCATAATCATCATCACTACCACCAATACAAAGCAACGTAGCATACAATTGACAGCTCTGAAGTCACTAAAAGCCAACGAACATCTGGTAATACTAACACCAGACAAGGGATGTGGTGCAGTGGTGATGGACAAATATGACAATGAAAGGAAAGTTGAAAACATTTTATCCGATGCATATAAATTCAGTTAGATCCGAAAGGCAGTAACCCAGGGGACTTGGATGCAAAAGTTACAGAAGACTAGAATACAAATGAGACCTATTTTATCTATGGTCGACTCTGCCCAACACAGGTTGGTCAAATGACTTACCGAGATTCTCAAACCAGCGCGACAATCATTCGAAACCCTTAATACTAAAAGATTTATTTGAACTGGTAGAACTATTGGACAACAATCTTCCAACAACCACAAAAGACAAAAACAAAAAAACCATCAGTTGCATCAGCAGAATACAGACACATAGTATTAACATGCAGAATACTGCCACATTCAGACATAAAACATATAACATTTTTTTTTTTTCACGTCTAAACATACAACTTCACACGTAATCACATCCAGTATTAAATCCAATTTTCTGTTAAAGAATCCTACCGCCAAATTGACGGAGTGGATATGGGGAATCCTCTGGAGCAAGCAAGCCCTAGGAGTGTTCTCTACATCTACTGCGGCACCTTGTCCAGACCCCCTACATGACCCCCGCGTGTTCTATGCACTCCGGTCGTAATCATTCATTAAGTGAAGCCACTCCTTCTATCTGACTGCATCTGTCCGCTCAATACTTGCACAAATCGTTATACTCGAATCTACTTTACCATGACATCACTGTAAATACTCTTGAGGGTATATAAACTCCACACAGGGGAAACTATCAATTTGCCGACTCTTTACAAATCGCTCGAGCTGCTGGCTCTTGACTTACCACAGGTAACCCATGTTTATCTCTGCTTAATTTTGTTACACTCGTTTCCTCAAATCCTATCATTACTATAATATTTAATTGTACTTTTGGTCCTTCAGGTTGATTAAGTCTATTATTTTCGTATCTGCTATGTAACAAAATATCGGGACCATACACTGTATGAAAATACTTACATATAAACAGAATAATAAAGACTCATTGACAGACGCCATCCCGCATAAACTGATTTCTCGAATAAAAAGAAGACAAGCCATATTCTTTAGATAAGTCATGAGAATATGTAAACTGGAAAATAGGACATAAAGGTGAGAAATAGGAGAACACACAGAGGGGTTGAACTTGACATTTTCTAAACATTGAGAATATAAATCAACTAGCTGACCCGGCCCGGCTTCGCCCAGTCTCTGATTGGGAGCATCTAATTTAATACATATAAGTAGTCATATAAGCTCCCGTTCCCGTTCCCGACAATCTATCTATCTGTCTGTCTGTCTGTCTGTCTGTTTATCTGCCTGTCTGTCTGTCTGTCTGATCCGGCCCGGCTTCGCCCAGACCCTGATGGGGAGCATCTCATTTAATTCATATAAGTAGTCATATAAGTTCCCGTTCCCGACTGTCTGTCTGTCTGTCTGTCTGTCTGTCTGTCTGTCTGTCTGTCTGTCTGACCCGGCCCGGCTTCGCTCAGCCCCTGGTGGGGAACATCTCATTTAATTCATATAAGTAGTCATATAAGCTCCCGTTCCCGTTCCCGACTATCTACTGTCTGTCTGTCTGTCTATTGTTAGAAAGAGCACTTGAAAGATCTTTACATCTTCCCCCAACAATTAACTTGGGTAAATGGAGCGTCTCATTTAATTCATATTCGGCCCCTGCTCCTGTTCCCGTTCCCAAAAAAGACGACCCGGCCCGGTTTCGCCCAGTCCCTGGTGGGGAGCATATAATTTAATTCATATTCGGCGGAGGGAGTAGGAGGAGACAGGAGGAGGAGGGAGGAGTAGGAGGTAGGAGGAGAGATTAGTAGGAGGGAGGATGAGGAGGAGGGAGGAGGAGGAGGAAGGGAGAGGGAGGAGGAGGGAGGAGGAGGAAGAGGGAGGAGGAGGGAGGAGGAAGAGGGAGGAGGAGGGAGGAGGAGGAAGAGGGAGGAGGAGGGAGGAGGAGGGAGGAGAAGGGAGGAGGATGGGAGGAAGAGAGGGAGGAGGAGGAAGAGGGAGGAGGAGGGGGAGGAGGAGGGAGGAGGAAGAGGGAGGAGGAAGAGGGAGGAGGAAGATGGAGGAGAAGGGACAAGGAGGAGGAGGAGGGACAAGGAGGGAGGAGGAGGAGGGAGAAGGAGGGAGGAGGAGAAGGGGAGAGGAGGAGGTAGGAGGAGGAGGGAGGAGAAGGAGGTAGGAGGAGGGGGAGGAGAGAGAGAGAGAGGAGGAGAGAGGAGGAGGAGAGAGAAGGAGGGGGGAGAAGGCGGAGGGAGAAGGAGGAAGGAGGAGGAGACAGGAGGAGGAGGGAGGAAGAGAGATTAGGAGGAGGGAGGAGGAGGAAAGAAGAGGGAGGAGGAGGGAGGAAAAGGGAGGAGGGAGCAGGAGGGAGGAGGAGGAAGAGGGAGGAGGAGGGAGGGGGAGGGAGGAGGATGAGGGAGGAGGAGGAGGGAGGAGGAGGAGATAGGAGAAGAAGGGAGCAGGAGGGAGGAGGAGACAGGAGGAGGAGGGAGGGAGTAGGAGGGAGGAGGAGGGATTAGGAGGAGGAGGGAGGAGGGAGAGGGAGGAGGAGGAGGGAGGAGGAGGAGGGAGAAGGAGGAGGGAGGAGGAGGGAGAGGGAGGAGGAAGAGGAGGAGGGAGGAGGAGGAGGCAGGAGGAGGGAGGAGGTAGAGGGAGGAGGGGGGAGGAGGATGGAGGAGGATGGAGGAGATAAAGGGAAAAGGAGGGAGAAGGAGGAGGAGGAAGACGGAGGAGGAGGGAGAAGGAGGGAGGAGGAGTAGGGAGGAGGAGGGAGGAGCAGGGAGAAGGAGGGAGGAGGAGTAGAGAGGAGGAGGGAGGAGGAGGAGTGAGGTGGATGGAGGAGGAGGATGGAGGAGGAGGGAGGAGGAGGAGAGAGGAGGAGGAGGAGGCGGAGGGAGAAGGAGGAAGGAGGAGGAGGGAGGAGGAGGAGGGAGGAGGAAGAGGGAGAAGTAGGAGGGAGAGGGAGGGGAGGATGAGGAGGGGGAGGAGGGAGAGGGAGGAGGAAGAGGAGGAGGGGGGAGGAGGAGGCAGGAGGAGGGAGGAGGTAGAGGGAGGAGGAGGAGGGAGGAGGGGGGAGGAGGGGGGAGGAGGAGGGAGGAGGAGAAGGGAGGATGAGGAGGGAGGAGGGGAGAAGGAATGAGGAGGAGGGAGGAGGAGGGAGGAAGGAAGGAGGAGGAAGGATGAGGGGAGAAGAAGGAGGAGGTGAGGAGGAGGGGAGGAGGAGGAGGAGCGAGGAGGAGGCGGCGGAGGAGGAGAGAGGAGTAGGTATTAGGAGGAGGAGGGAGGTGGAAGAGGGAGGAGGAGAGCGAGGAGGGGGAGGAGGTAGAAGGAAAGGAGGAAGAGGGAGGAGGAGGAAGAGGGAGGAGGAGGAAGAGGGAGGAGGAGGAAGGAGGAGGAGGAAGAGGGGAGGAGGAGGGTAGGAGGAGGAGGGGAGAGGAGGGGGAGGAGGATAATAACACATATGCCTGTAGATAACTGCAGCGAAAATTTCCACCTATTTGAGAAATATGCAACAATTTTACATATATTGCAATTCTATTAGAAGTTATGTCCCCTCGCTATATATACATTATAATGTAAATTAAATATTAAATAATAATAAGAAATATGTTTGTACACTAAAATAACTATGACAGTTGGCAGCACGGGAATGATTAGAAGACGTGTAGAAAATTTCATCTCAATCGGATGGACTGTTCGCGAAAGCATAAAGGACATACATACATACAGACGGAGATTCTCTTTTATATATAGATATTGTTGTAGATGTCATTGTATAGCTCTGCTGACTTTCCTCTCTATATTCATATCCAACTGGAAAAGAGAAAAGAAAAATCACAACAACAGAAATGAGATTCCAGAGAAGAATACTCAATGTATCAAGAAGAGACAAGATCAGAAATGAAGAAATCAGGACTAAAGTGGGGGTTATAGCTGCACTAGATTTTATTAGAAGGCAGCAAGTCAAATGGTTTGGCCATGCAAATAGGTTACCAACTAATAGTATACCACAACAAGCAATGATGTACAGACCAGACGGAAGCAGAGGAAGAGGCCGACCACGTAAACGATGGACGGAGGGAATAACAGAGTCCATGGAAATATCGATATATGAAGCCCATAAGCGGGCACTCTCCCGCTGTTTATACTTCACCTCGGCACCGCAAGGTACAAGAGGAACACAATGAGATGAGATGAGACTGTTTGCACACCTTCGGCTACACATTGTCTTATTTGATACCTTTCACAGCTGAACTTCTTCAACGCCTTCCTTACAACGAAGAATTTCTGTTTTAGTATTATTAAATGCTATAATTGCATGTTTTTCTTTAGATATGTTTTGTTGTTCCTGATGAAGATTAGTATAATCGAAACAGCGTTCGTTGTGTCGTGGTACACTTATTTTAATTTTATTATTATTATTATTATTATTATTATTATTATTATTATTATTATTATTATTATTATTATTATTATTATTTTTTTTTTATTTTTTTTTTTATTTTCTCCTGTGATTTACGTTAGTCGTAGTGGAGTTTGTTGTAAGGTATGTACACTGTGTTTGTGTTTAGTTTATCTCACATTTTCACAGAAGTTACACATACCTAAGTGTTTTTATTTCTTATGGAAAATATGAAACCAGGATGAGATAGGCAGGGAACCACGTAGAAATGTTAAACATGAGAATTTGTAAACTGGAAAATATGATACCAAGATAAGAAATACATGGGAACACATAAAGAGGTTAAACATACTATTTTCTAAACTGGAAAATGTGACACCAGGATGAGAGATATGAGAACACACAAGTTAAACATGATAATTTGGAAACTGAAAAATATGACACAAGGATGATAGATATCGAAACACATAGAAAGATTAAACCTGTTAATTTGCAAACTCAACAATATGACACTGGGTTGAGAGATAGGGGAACACATAGAGAGATTAAACATTTTAATTTGTAAACAGGAAAATATAACACCAGTATGAGAGACAAGGGGGACATAGAAAGATTGCACATGAGAATTGTGAACCGGAAAATATAACAGGGTGAGAGGCAAAGGAACACACAGAGAGGTTCTAGACAAATTGATATCTTGTCATAAAGAAAACATTTTTAACAGTACAGATTCAAAGCTCGCGAGACAGGATGCTGTGAACACACGTGTCAATACACGGCAAAGAACATGGACTAATATAAAACTGTAGACAAACTTGATGATCAACACTTAGGGCGTGCAGTATAAGATGTGAGACAGGAGGCTGTGGACGAATATAACGACATTTATGTAATGTTTTTCCTTCAAACGGATCCTATCCTAGGTAATGGGCTCCACCCATGGGTAGGTTTTCCTCCCTACAAATTTTGTCAGGGCATTAACCCTATGGCCTACTCTTTGCGATTTCTAACTGCCGTGAGATATTCACAGTGCACAGATTGCGCACGAACCGCGAGTTTTCTCGCCCTTGTGTGAGATGGTTATCTAACTGTGATATCTGAAGACAGATCATCGGCGTGGGTAGCGAACTCGCGGGCCCTTCTAGTTACCGCAGAGACTGATACACCAGAACCAAGGTGGAGGATTGAACTCGCGTCTTATTGAAATTTAACGCTGAGGGGGGGGGGGGGGGGGGCTGAGTGGTCTCGAGGTATGGTGTCCGCCTCGAGTGCTGGAGGTCCCGGGTTCAGGCCCCGGTGGGGACCAGGATTTATTTAAAGAATTCACCGGGACTTCCAGTAATTTCCCTTGGTCTCTGGGTAGTGAGATCGGACGCCCGTGTGTATTGTCGCGCACGTAAAAAATCCCTTGACAGTTGGAAATGGAAAAAGAGTAGCCTAACGGCGCTGCCCGGGCAAAATTTCGAGTTAAAAATCTACCCAAGTATTTCAGGATCCTCGCCAATGCAACGGAGTTCGTGCACTGAGCTGAGTTTCTCCAGACTCAGGTTTGAGTTAGGAGGAAAACGAAGCACTTATGGATTAAACCGTGTGCTGTGATGTTGGTCCTACGACTAAACGACTAAACAACTAAACGAAACGGTTAATCTCCGCCAGTAAACTTCAGACAGAAGCGTGCCGAACCCCACAGTCACTCCGCCTATGTGGAGGGTGTAATCACGATGTACGTGAGTGTAGAGTTTAGTCAGGTCGGGTCTAGGTCTCTCAACTAGACTTTGTCAATGGTGAGTGAGAACAAACGGTGTTAATCACATAATATGCCGTGTATGTCAAATAATAAACATAACGCAAGTAAATACAGTTTAAAATAAACAATAACAGAAGTCCGTGAGCTGTCTGCATAAACAATCAAACCACAAAGGAGTAAAGGAGATGATAATGATGATGATGATGATGATGATCTAGCATGGATGAATGGATAAGATGCTCGCTCTTAACCTTCCGGTGAGCTGATGACTAGATAGCGGGTTAAACTCCTACGCTGGTCAGTTGGACTAACACATTTTGATTTGTCGTCCTTGACTTGGGGGTGTAAATTACAAGTACCTCTGAAGTCGGAGTGGGTTCTCCTAATGGCGAGGGACACCAGTAATAGGGAAAGCTAATCGATATGAAAAAATCAGTCAAGTGTACTATAAGTAGTAACATGTGTATGGACTACGCTTGAGTTCAAAACGTGCGAACAAAAACACTGAAGAACAAGAACAAGAACAGGAGGAAACAAGAGTCTCATCTATCACCAGGTTGACCTTGACCGCCACCATGCTGCACCAGGCTCTGCTCTGTATTTACCTCCTACTGGTCACGTGCTTACTGGCAGGTAAATGGTGTGTGTGTATGTTGTGCGTATAAGTATATATATATGGTATGTATAAGTATATATATATATATATATATATATATATATATATATATATATATATATATATAGTCATTGGCACCTTTCCGTCTTGACAGACGATAGTTTGGTACATTGTGCTTCAAAAAGGCTTAATAACTACGATCCATGGCGGTGGCGAGTGTGGCTGGTAAGGCCAATTCTTGCTGCAAATGTTTGCCCACAGTAGGTGCATGTGAAAACAAGGTAATTTCTACCATTTTGCACCATCTTACGTCTCTCACGCTCTGTGTGTGCTTTATCTGCAATCATTTTCTCCTTTGTCTTTATTCCATATCTGATAGTTGCCCTCCATGCAACACGTTCAGCGGCGACGTGCTCCCAATGTGCATTATCAATGCCTGTATCAATCATGTCCCGCTTACACACATCTTTGTATCGTAGTAGAGGCCGACCCTGAGATCTCCTATCCGTCTGTAATTCACCAAAAAAGAAGTCCTTTTGGTATTCTACCATCATCCATCCTCCTAACGTGTCCTATCCATCTAAGTCTACGAAGACTGAGCATGGAATACTCCGTCACACAACCTGATCTTTCCAATACTTCAGTATTTGTGATTTTGTCTTGCCACTTAATACCAAGTATTCTTCGCTGACACCGCATATGAAAGCTGTTTAAACATTTCTCTTCTTCTTCTTTCGTTCGCCTAAAATATGTTTATAACTGCAATGTTGTCTCTTGTATGAATCTAACAGTCTTTTTTAGTTCATTCAGCGGTCCATAGAGTTTCTTCCACTGTTGTCTCTCTAGGCCAGAAGGTTCGCCTGGATATGTTGTAGTTTGGGCAATCCTGGAGTATGTGCTCTGCTGTCTGCGACGCCAAACGACATGTGCACATGGCTGAGTCACCAATCTTGAATTTTGTATACATTTCTCTTGGCGTGAGTAAGTTGTCCAGGTTTCACTGCCATAAAGAAGAGTACCAAGGACACAGGCTTTGTAGACGAGAACTTTTGTTTTGGCAGTAAGCTTCCTGTTCTCCCAGACTCTTTTTGCTAACATGTTCATTGTTGTTGCTGCCATGCCAATCCTGATGTTGATTTCCTGATCGAGGGATAATTTGCTATTTACCTCTGATCCTCGATATGTAAAATGGTCTACCATCTCCAGTTCGGCGTCGTCAATAAAGATTGATGGTACCCCTTGTGCACCTTGTGACATAATCTGTGTCTTCTTTTTGTTAATTGTTAAACCAAATTCAGAACAAGCATTGGAGAATGCAGATAGTAGATGTTGTAATTCTTTCTCAGAGTGGGACGTAATCGCAGCATCATCCGCAAAAAGCAACTCTCTGATTAGTACCCTCCTAATTTTGGTCTTGGCCTTCAATCTCTGAGCATTATAGAGGCCACCATCTGAGCGTGAGTGAATGTATATACCATCATCCTGATCACGAAAGGCATATTTCAGTAGAAGTGAAAAGTATATCCCAAAGAGGGTGGGGGCTAGTACACAACCTTGCTTAACTCCACTCTTGATTTCAAACTCTTCTGAAGTTGAGCCATCAAACTTGATTATACCCTTCATGCCCGTGTGGAACGATTCCACAATGGACACAAGAGTTGGTGGGCAGCCAATCTTCTTTGGTGCTTTGAACAGACCCTCACGACTGACCAAATCGAATGCCTTTGTGAGATCGATGAAGGCAATAAACAGTGGCTGATTTTGTTCCCGGCAATTTTTTTTTTTTGCATCTGTCGCAATGAGAATATCATATCAATGGTAGACCGGTTCTGACGGAAGCCGCACTGTGATTCGGGGTAGACTTGATCTCCCAGGACTTGAAGTCTGTGCAGAACAATTCTGGCAAATACTTTCCCAACAATACACAGAAGTGAGATACCCCTATAGTTGTTACAGTCGCTCCGATCTCCCTTGTTCTTGTACAGCGTTATGATGTTTGAATCTTTGAAATCCTGTGGGACTTGTCCTTCTCGCCAGCATAGCTCTATTAGCTGGTGGATCTGTAGAGCGAGTGTGTCTTGCCCACTCCTGATTACCTCTATTGGAATCCCATCCTTACCTGGAGCCTTGCCAGATGCAAACTCATTTATAGCACACTTAACTTCTGTTATAGTGGGAAGTGTGTCCAGGTGGTCAAGAGTTGGCAGGGCATCTATGGCGTTGAGGGCATCATCCGCTAGCTTGGTCTCACTTGAGTAAAGCTCTAAATAGTGCTCGACCCATCTATCCATCTGCTGTTTCTTATCAGTGATGATTTCTCCAGTCAAGGTTTTCAGCGTTTTCAAGGTTTTCCCTTATCACTTGCGATTTGAATGGACTCACATAACTTGATCCAATAGTCATTCGTACACTGCCTGGCAGCCTTTTGTACACCCTTCCTCGCTTGCTTCAGCTCACTCAGAGTGTTACGCGTTGGTCTTTCCTTGTTTCTTAAGAGAGCTATCTTCTTTTTATCAATCAAGGGCTGCAGTATCTGGCTGTTAGCCGCAAACCAGTCCTACCTCTTATGATCCACAGTGCCGCAAACCCATACCGCTGTTTTATAAATAGTTTCCTTAAGTTTACTCCATTTATCATTTACTATACAATTTTCTGATGTATCATTGAAAGTGTCTTCAAGTTGCTGTTGAAATTCAAAGCACTTTCCAGGATCGTGAGTGTTAATAATATTAATCCTGGGGCTAGACTTGTGTTTAGCTGTGTAGATTCTCTTTGGTCTCAGTCTAACCCTTACAACAACCAAAGAATGATCTGTATCACAGTCAGCACTGTGGTAACTTCGAGTTAATGATGTATGGTTCAGATGTTGTCTCCGTGTGATAATGAAGTCCAGCTGATGCCAATGGCTGGATCTTGGATGTTTCCATGTGACCTTATGCATCTCTTTTGTTTTAAAAAAGGAGTTTGTAATATATATATATTTATATAAGGCGCGTTCATTTGAAACCGGTTCCAATGGCGTTATTACAAAAGCATGAAAGAAATATTGACAGGTGTGGTAGAATTAAACAAAGCATACATTTTGAATGAATTATGCACCATGGGTTGGTCAGAAGATGTTGCCGCAGGCATTCAGGCAAGCATCACATTGCTTAGGTAGGCGGCGAATGCCGTCCGCCAAAAAATTATTGTGGCTGCTCACTGAACCAAGTTTTTACCGTGTTCATTACGTCTGCATCTGTGTGACATTGTTGCCCTTTGAGAGCATTTTTTAGAGGTCCGAACAAATGAAAATCACGTGGTGACAAATCAGGACTATAGGCTGGATGTTGCAGAATTTCCCACTTCTTCCTTGCTAATGCTTCCTGCACAATCATTGCGACATGCGGACGAGCATTATCGTACAGCAAAATCATACCGCGAGAAAGCATGCCGGGTCGTTTATTCTTGAATGCTTTTTACAGCTCCTCTAGTGTTTGCAAGTAGTGGGTAGAGTTGATGTTTACACCTGGTTCTTTACAGTCGGCCAACAATACCCTTTCATGTTAAAAACAGCATAACCTTACCAGCGGAAACATGTAGCTCGAATTTGTTGGCTTTTGGTGACCAGCATGCTTCCATTGCATGCTCTCTCTTTTGCTGCTCGGCTCAAAGTGGTGACACCATGATTCATCGCCTGCCACTATGCGGAAGAGAAATGCATCACCCTCCATTCTGTAATGCAGCAAGTGGTTCAAACACCATCCCATGCGTTCCTCTTTTTGGTGGTCGGTCAACATCCGTGGTACCCACTGTGAACACCTTCCGATATTGCAGGTTCTTACGAACGACCTTGTGAACTGTCAAAATTGATACATCAAATTCTTTCGCTAGCGAACGTATGCTTCGACAATGGTTCATCTGTACTGCTGCATCAATTTTGGCGATAGTTTTTTCTGTTGCAACAATATGTGCTTGACCCGGCCGTCGAAGATCTGTCGTGAACTGACGTCCTTTCCGAAACATTCGTGCCCAGTCTATCACTGTTGTCTTTGACAGACACTTGTTACCGTACTCTGCCTGTATTCTTCGATGAATGTCCACTGGTCGACATCCCTCAAATGAAAGAAACTGAATCACCGCTCTGTGAGCTTCTTTGGACGGATTTTGGATCAACCCTGCCATTTTCTGAATAGTCAGAAACAGAACCTATGCATTATGGGACGATAAGCACGTGCTCTTTTATTCATTGGTCAGTACTTATCACATGACTATGACATGATCATGTTCAACGTAAGCAATTACGCGCGGTGCGGCACGAAAGGATTTCAAATGACAAGTCTAGAAAACTACCAACAGTATACTGGGATAACGGAATGTAGAGCAACAAGAAGTTGTCAACGAGGACGACAGCTATGAGCAGGTCGTACAATTAGGAGTCATTAAAAAAATAAAATTACTTGCATATACTTTAAAGTACGTATCAGTAAACGTCAGCATTTTTGTGGCTGTTTATGATTCCGGGGCAAGTTAACATACAGTCGTTGTCATTGTTTTCTGAATATAGTTAGTTAGTTAGTTAGTCGCGGTTCCAACTTCACAGCAACGGATTTTCCCCATTATGCTCCGTTCCTGTGCCAGTGAATATCACATAAAACATACAGCACTCATACCATTATCTGGGAAATTAACGCAAGGCGGTCTGCTTCAAAGTCGCCCGCAGCTGTGTTTCGAATGCGGTATGCCGGATTGCGAATTAGGTTCGTAACCCCTTCACCAGAGGCGGAGAAGATATACAATCTCATCTCATCGTGTTCCTCTTGTACCTTGCGGTGTCGAAGTGAAGTATAAACAGCCAGAGAGTACCCGATTATGGGCTTCATGTATATAAAGATAAAAAGTATGTATTGAAAACAGCTAAGCGCACTGCGCCATGACCTCATGCGGTCAGCTACTTTCATATGACATATATGAGCGAAGGGAATTTGGAGGAGAAGGCTGTGTATTTTACCTGAGCATTAGCACAGTATTGAAACACCAGGGATTGGAAGGATACTTACATTTGCAGATAGGATGCAAATAGTGCAAGTGTTGCAGGAGACTATAAACAAAGCGA
This sequence comes from Cepaea hortensis, assembly GCA_963921405.1. Taxonomy (NCBI): domain Eukaryota; kingdom Metazoa; phylum Mollusca; class Gastropoda; order Stylommatophora; family Helicidae; genus Cepaea; species Cepaea hortensis. Next base: position 109,397,673 of record OY992886.1, read on the forward strand.
TCGATTTGTGTACAGAGTTAGGTAGCGTAATTAACCTAAACAAAGCGATCGACTGGTGTAATTAGATAGGTAGTGTAATTAACCCAGATAAGGCGTCTGTCTTATCGTGCTCTCTGGATAATTATCTATTGGATTCCCCCCCCCCCCCCCCCCACGACAAACTGATGTGGTGGGAAACAAGCAGGCAGACAGACTACCAGGGTTTGCCCCCTTTGGTGGGGTATTGGTACATGATAAGGCAGATGTGGTCGGGGACCTGTGGGATCACGTGTGTATAGGTAGAAAAACACATAGATGGGCCACGGCTGGGAGAGAATGGTGCTACAGGGATTGACAAGAGGGTCTGGCTGACATTCAATTCTTCGAAGAAAATCCAGACGGACACATCATCAAACTGCTATTGGTACCGTTACTATTGGAACTTTTCGTTGGCTGTTGCAGATGAGGACGGATAACTTGTTTGAATGTCCTGAGTGCTGTGATGGCGGTTATTGACAAAACTCAAAACTCACCTAAACAACTCAACAACTCAACAACTCAGCTCAACAACTCAGCTCAACAACTCAACTCAACAACTCAGCTCAACACCTCAACTCTATGACACTCATAACATCATTCCCTATGATCTATTGAAATATATTTGTGTAGCTCAGGCAAAGAAACCAAGTACTTTAGAACGTGAAGGTCATCGCACAATATATCGTATGTGTCACCTGACCTAGCTGTAACTCAATATTTCTTCAATGTTCTTTTAAAAGCTGCCTCGAAGTTTTTCCGTCCTATCATGTGTAAAGTTGTTGTCACATCTTGAATCCGCCAGTGCCAGTATGTTTCTTATTCTTCAGACACGGTATTCAAAGTCATTTTCACATTCAACCAAGAAACTTGTCTTCCCTATCCATTGCGAAATGTCCATGATTTACACTCATATGTTGCCACGGACAGGCGCGTCAGGCTGAGTGGCTAGAACGCCGGCTATTATTCGGGAGACCCGGATTTGAATCCTGGTTAAGGTGATGGATGTTTTTGTTCTGTCGGAGACAAATAGAAAACCCAAACCTGCACAGTTCGCCACGACTGCTCCAGCCAGGGCCCCTTAATTCCTCAGGCTCAAGGTCCACCGCCTCCCATCAAACCCCCCCCCCCTCCCCATCCCCCAGCTTTCCTACACCGTAAGGTATGAAGGAGCTTCAGATTAAAATCTTAAATGTGTCGTTTGATAAATTTATTATGAAAAAGTAAGACCAAATGCATCATATTTCCATGTAGTCACCACTGCGTTCAATGTAAGTCCTCCATCGTCGACAAAATACGATAAGACTGCATGAAAAACTATATAAATAAATTTAAAAATATATATATATATATTATATATATGATACTGATACGGGCATTGATAAGGCACATTGGGAGCAAGTCGCCGCTGAACGTGTTGCATGGAGGGCAAATATCAAAAATGGAATAAAGACAAAGGAGAAAATAATTGCAGATGTGTCACACACCAAGCGTGTGAGACGTAAGACGGTGCATGATGGTGGAAATGACCATGTGTTCACATGTATCCATTGTGGACGAACATTTACAGCGCGAATTGGCCTTATCAGCCACATGCGATACTGTCATGAGTTGTGGTTATTATGCCTTTTTGAAGCACACTATCGTCTGTCAAGACGGCAAGGTGCCAATGATATATATATATATATATATATATATATATATATATATATATATATATATATATATATATATATATATATATATATATATATATATACATATACATATATTTGTGTCAGGTCTTAGTCAGATATGACTGAGCTACCGTATAACAGTAGACGGTACTACCTGCTTTCTTTTAGCGCCGAATGTTGGGCGGCGCTTACCAAACCCGACACCCCACATTGTGCCAACGGCTTCGGGTGGAAGAGCGCAATTGGTAGGGTACAAGCCTTACCCTTGTGCGAGGAAATGCAACCTAAAGACAAACTGTCATGGCAGGGCAGACCAGGCCCTAAGCCTTGGTTGGCGGCTGGTCTAAGATCGAAGCTCCGACAGGCGGACAATTAGAGCATTGCTTTGCTGATCCGGCTGCTTCTGCAGCTTGTCTTGTTCCAGATGTAGAGGTGTTACCTTTCCTCTGGAGTGAACTAGGCAGGCCGAGAGAGGGATCATGCTGCATGTGCAACACATGATCTCTATATTTTAGCCCAGGCTTTGTGCTATGGAGAGGCAATAACTCCATCCCTTACAAACTATCGTCTGTCAAGACGGCAAGGTGCCAATGAATGGATGAATGATATATATATATATATATATATATATATATATATATATATATATATATATATATATATATATATATATATATATATATATATATATATATATATATATCTTCTTCTTCTTCTTCAGCGTTCCGAGCCATTGAGGTTCTTTGCTGCAAATACAATCCGTCTCCATTCGTCTCTCTGGTGGACCTTCTCTTGCCAGTCGTTGATTCCAAGTGCTTGTAGGTCTGTATATGTATTATCTCTCCACCGCCTTCTTGGTCTACCTCGGGGTCTACGGTCATTTATTTCCTGAGTGTAAGCGAGTTTTGTTTCCCTATTATCTTCCATTCTTTCTATATGCCCCAGCCATTGTAGTCTATTAGCCTTCATGATACCAGTGATTAGCGGGGACTTAAACAGATCATAAATGTCTTTGTTACTTCTTCTTTTCCACTCTCCACTTTGTGTATCCCTAATGGGCCCAAAGATGCGTCTTAAAATTTTGTTCTCAAAGTTTTGTAACAAGGCTTCGTCTCCTTTCGTTGTACTCCAGGTTTCAGAGCCATACAGCACAACTGGTCTGATCAGTGTTTTGTATATTGTGATTTTGGTGTTACGAGATAGCGCCTTTGATTTTAGTAGATGTTGTAGTGCATAGTATATCTTATTTCCAGAGTTGATTCTAGTTTGTATTTCTTCCCTTATGATGTTGGAGCAGTTGAAGATCGTACCCAGGTATTTGTATGTTTCCGTTCTTTTAATGGTCATATTATCTATTTGTATGTGGCCAGAGTTTCTAGCCATTCCGTCTCTTGAAATTACCATATATTCTGTCTTATCTTGGTTGATAACCAGCCCCATCTGTTGGGCTTTTTCCTTTAAGTGAGTCAATATTTCCAATATCTTTTGTTCACTTTGCCCTATAATATCTATATCATCTGCATAACCAAGCAGCTTGGATGTTCCTCCAATATCACATTCCTCCTTTACCTTCCTTACAACTTTCTCTAGAGCCAGATTGAAGAGTAGCCGCGATAGTGCATCACCCTGTTTCAAGCCAGATGTTATTTGGAAGGGGTCTGATTTCCTGCCTTTATATGTTACTATATTATAAGTATCTTCCATGCATAGTCTGGTCATGTTGATTAACTTCCTTGGTATTCCAAATTCCTGCATAGCATTCCATAGACTATTACTATGGACACTATCATAAGCCTTTTTAAAATCCACAAAAAATGTTATGGAGATCTCTTTTATATTCCCAATGTTTCTCGGCTATTTGTCGTAAGATAAATATCTGATCTATTGTTGATCTGTTTTGTCTAAAACCCGCCTGGTAGTCACCTAATATGTCTTCTGAATATGGTTTTAGTCTATTTAGTAATACTGCGGATAGTATCTTATAGCTTGTGGACAGTAGTGATATTCCTCTATAATTTCCACATTGGAACTTGTCTCCTTTCTTAAAGATAGGTATCAATAATGACTCTTTCCAGTCATGGGGTAATTCTTCTGTCCTCCAGATTTTTATTATTAGTTCGTATAGCTTTAGATGTAATGCATGGCCACCTGCCTTTATAAATTCAGCAGCAATTCCATCAGTCCCAGTTGCCTTATTGTTTTTAAGTCGTGTGATTACATATAGGATTTCTTCAAATGTAGGTTCTTCAATTTGTGGTTCGCATGTTAGAACCTCTTCCTGTGAGAAAATGTTACTTGGAGCTTCACAATTTAGTAATTCAATAAAATATTCTTTCCATGTGTTGCACATTTCCTCATTGGTATTTATCATATTCCCATTTTTGTCTTTTAAACCATATGTGTTTTGTTGGTGCCCTCGTTTCATTGACTTCAGTTCTTTAAAAAAATTTTCTGGATTCATTTTTCTGGTGATTAGTTTCCATATCTTTGATTATATTACTCATATATTCTCGCTTCTGCTGTCTGACTATTTTTGTAGCCTCTTTACATTCATTTCTATAATGCTCTTCCTTTTGGATGTTATTGATGTCATTTAACCATACATGTCTGGCATTCTTCTTCCTAATGACTGCTTCTTCACATTTTTGATTGAACCATCTGTTCTTTCTATGCGTGGTTAACACACCGAGACATTCTTCTGCGGTAGACTGAATTGTATTCTTGATGTTCAACCAAGTTTGGTCAATGCTTTCCTCCAAAGGGTTTTGCAGAGTTTCAAGTTTACATTTTATTTTATCTGTAAATTTCTCTTTGACTGTAATGTCTTGCAGTTTTTCTCTGTTATATGTTGGGTGTAATCTTTGTAATTTAGTATAGAAAGCTCTCTTAAGTTTTATTTTAAATTTTGCTCCAACGAGGAAGTGGTCACTGTGGCACTCAGCTCCTCTATAACTTCTGACTTGCTGTATGTTTGATGCATTTCTGTTGTTAATTAAAATGTGATCTATTTGATTATAGGTTCTCTTGTCACATGATTTCCAGGTTTGTTTGTGTATATCCTTTCTTTGTAGTCTGGTACTGCTAACCTGCAGTCCTTTGGCTTCTGCCAGGTTGATGACTCTCCATCCATTATCATTTGAAGTTGTATGTAGGCTTTCCATACCGGCCACTTTTTTATTAGTTTGCTCTCTACCTATTTTTGCATTGAAGTCTCCCAGCATAATCAGGATGTCCTGTTTGGGGGTTTCTTCTATGACATCTTCCAGATCATTATAAAAGTCTTCTTTAATATCATCTTCTTTCTCTTCAGTAGGTGCATTGTACATTAATCATCGTTATATTTTTCCATTTACCTTTTATTCGTAATTTACTAATCCTGTCATTAAAAGCTTTAAAGTTTAAAACGTTCCCCCATAACTCTTTTTTGATGACAAATCCTGTTCCTAATTCATATTTATTTTGGGTGTTTCCTCCATATATTATAATCATTCCATTTTGCTCTAAAGTACCCTCTCCTGGCCACCTTATTTCTTGAATTGCTGTTATATCCATTTGATATTCAATCAGCTCCCGGGTTAGTTCTTCGGCCGCTCCAGCTCGATATAGTGTCCGTACATTCCATGTTCCAAATCTCAAAAGTCCTTTAACGTTCCAAGGTCGTTGTCCAGATAAGTCAGTCCGATATCGAGGCTCATGTATTTGTTTCGTAACAAAGAAAGGTTTTTACAAAGGTGGGGATGTTAACCCCACGCTTCAACCCCCAACCTGGAGGACCAGGGTGTTTCTCTTTGTCTGTTCTCTACCCTTTGACCTGTCCGGCTTGGGAGGCCCTGCTGGTAGCTACGCTACCGCCGGCATAGCTCTCAGGGTCATTGAGAAACTCAAGCTCCCCCACCACGACAAGGTGGAAACACCATCGGGGGATATATATATATATATATATATATATATATATATATATATATATATATATATATATATATATATATATATATATATATTCATAGTATTCATCGGCAATGGAGAACTTACATTGAACAAAGTGGTGACTACATCGATAAATATGAGGAAGACGGTGAGCTAAGAGGAGGAACTACATTCAACTTCTCATCTATGCCACAGTGATATGAAGTAAAGACATGCAACACTGACTGCACATGAGCCAGAGAAGAAAAGTAATTAACAAGAAGAAAGAGAAAATCTATCACTGTCACCCACTTCAAGAAAAGGAAAGATTTAGTGATCAGAGGATTCAAGATCTTTGGCAAGGACTATACCGTTGTACACTCCAGGCAGTAGAGTGTACAGTTGGACTGTGACAGAATTAATGAGTATACACAACTCAAACAATAAGCTAAAGAAAGCAAATCAATAACAACAAACTGGAACTGTTATTGAACAAACCTCATGGCTCAGGTAGATTTGATATCTGGATATGACATACAGCAGCAAAGACAACTGAAATATAACATCAAGTGTTGACAATAATGGGTTGTACCACACATGTAACTAGCTTCTCACATCTCCAGGCCAATAAGAACGTGACAACAAGTAAATCTTATCGATGATACCAATAAGAACACAACCATTAACACAGCACATGGACAATACATATGCACCATTGAATTACTTGGTACAACAGTATAGATGACCATAGTCAAAACCAGGGATCAATGGTGGGTTGGGCTTCAACTCTATACAGACCCCTACAACCAAGCCAAGTCTACTGAGTGTATCAGGTACAACAAGCCAATACCACATCCCTAAACTAGCCGAGACACCACACAACAACAGAATTACAATACTAACAACAGGGACATGAACAAGCCAAGCGTATGGGGAGTTCAGTTGTGTCAGTGACAAAGACCCAGGAATGCACTGACAGCTACGGTAGGAGGCCACTCCTGCAACATAAAGATACAATATATCTAATTACCTGAACTTACAGAATAAATACACATAAGAGTCAAGGATAACATGCATTCCCAAACACGAATCAACCCACAAATAATGCATGTCCTCATCGAATCATCCACCTTGCTATTACCTCCAGTGGAGCTACTGCTATCACAAGACAACAATTCATGCTATTGTAATATGATCATGCCCCTCTGCAATGCTCTCATCCTTTTCTGGCTGTCCACGACACTGGTGATCGAGTGAAATGGCGAGACATTACCGCCCACGCTTTCCGGCATGGCACATGATTGATTGATTGATGTACTCGCTCACAGGAGGTCACTGCTTCAGTGGCAATATCACATGCACATCCCACACACTACAGTGTTGAGTGATTGGATCTGATTCAACCACCTGTAAATCATGAAATGTAACGCGTACACACGCACGCGCGCGCACACACACACACACACACGCGCGCACACACACACACACACGTCTGCATCTTCAGCCCAGCAAATTGGGGGAGCGAATCCAAATCACTCTCTTCCACACCCAGCTAACTTGACATGTTGATTCCCATGTGACCTCGGACAGACATCCACTCCTGAAATGTCCATGGCTCAATGAAACCATTGGATACCAACACAATACCAGTACAACACAATGCAGTTCATCACCGCCATTATTACAGGCTGACATCAATATTATTTTTTTTTTAGTGTTGCATATCCCTTACAGGACGTTGCAGTCAACACCAGCATTTGTCAGTTGCTATTGACGTACTAGGCAAGTTTTACGTTGAGTAGTTTGCCATAGCTTTCTAAACGACCGGCTGCCTTACACAACGCGACACGATCTGCTGCACAACTCGGTCACAACTGAGTTTCTAACGCCTGGTAAGCGACTTACGAGCCGCGTTCGCAAGCCTTTGGCCACGGATATCATATATTACACACTGATATCAACCATTGCTGCCCCAAGTCAAAACTATTTAGTGCACTACACCTTGAGACTGGACAGATAATGCCAAGCCATGTTTCTTCTTCTCCATTCTTCCTGTGGCACATCAGTTACAAAAACAATACCATGGAATATATAAAACTGTCCAGTGCACAAAATAGACAAAAGAAAACTCAATCCAGTCAAATACCATGAATAACACCCTAATAGGACAACATCAACACAAGTGTACAGGTGAAAATCAAGTATGACAACATGTAGGAGTTGCAGTTGAACCCATAACACCACCAGCATACACATCCCTGTACTAGCAACAGTTAGACAACAAGGTGTAACATAGACACTGACTAGGTTCCTCCACACCAGGCAGCACACCAAACACCTTTACACTGATTGGACTCACCGACATCAGACATATATAACAGTGCATTGCTAAATGAGGTTACCACCACAACATAATTTCTTGTAATGACTAAATTCATACAGGAATATCATCACAAACTCACAGCCTGCACACCGACATACATAATGCTCTAATTCACAACAAGCCACATGCATAACATGATACAACATAGCACATCTCATGGGCTTCTCACCCATTTCTTGCCTAATTTCAGGCCACATATCCATAACCACAGAACACTCATTGCTTACCATATCAGATTATCATAGCCAAGTCATTATTATGGATTAAATTGCAATACAATCACACAGTGGTGTACCTCGACTTCTCCTGACTGTACAGTTTATCTGTAGTTGCCTTGATTACCACAGGTCATACAGCCATTGGCCAGTACCATCCTTATAATCATCAGCATCATAACCATCAACATAATCATCATCCTGTCGCTACTTGAATTGCCACGGGCAACTCACCTCATACACCTATGCTTCCTTTCAAGCACACATAGAACTTCAACATCTTGCTGTCTTGGTGGCAGGCGCAGCCAAGGTACCTGACGCTGTGATTGCCTAGGCAGTTTGCGCACTTTTCTGTTTGGGTTAGGCCTCCTGAAGACCGTGTCGATCTTAGCTTGAGGGCATTGACTGTATGGGTGGGGTCCAGAGCAGTATCTACATACTTCCACTTCATAAGTCTTAACTCGCTTGATGGCCAATTGTTTGATCGTGCGGTGTTGATTGGTTTCCACTGATATGCCGTGGCGAAGCTTGATGTCGGCTTTCTCTTGTTGTGATATCTTCTTCATTAGTCTGGTGGTCTTGAGGTTCTTGTTAATGGAGACCACTATTCCATAAGGTGTCTTGCACAGCTGGGTGATGCTGTGTCTTCCCAGTTTGTTCTCCAACAGACTCTGTATCTTGTCTGTTGGTAGCGGCGACAGTTTAGACTCCCCAACGCTGGTTTGTTTCAGCAGGATTGTGCCGATGAAGTCCTCGGTTATGGTTTCCTCCTGTGTAGCTGTCTTTGGTGAGCCGCTTGGCTGTTTCTCCTTAGTGTTGTTGTGGACTTCACCACTGCTGCCGGCTGCAGTTGTAGTCTCTTCAGTGACGGGAACAGCTTCAGCTGGTGTAGGAGGGTGTCAAAGACTGCCTCATGATAGAACACCACCAGGACGTGGGGTCAACCTCAGATAGAGTTGAGGGAACATAATGCCCGGGATCAGGGCAGGATAGATGATAGAAAAGGGGGACTATTAACTGGTCCTCACACGAAGGCGTTGACCAGATAGTTAGCACTACTGGTCACGACAGAATCACGCCTGCGTGATAGCAACGATTAGCACTCAAAGCCAAGCCAGATAAGAGGGGCGTGCTAACTGACATAGCACGCAGGGAGCCGAAGGGCGTATGAAGGTCCTTCCGCGAGGCGTGTAGCGACGCGAGTGAAGCAAGTCAGACTGGGGACTGACTCTGTAGTGTTTACATCGTATAGAATAGATATGTGTTTTCATGTAGCCTAGTAGATAGAGAATAGCTATAGGGGTTAGGAAAACTATTGATAGAGAATATTGTGACTTTATGTGTGATTAGATAGCGACTGTTTTGCAATTGTAAAGAGCCAACGGCAATAAAATGTACCATTTCATTCCTCGCACACGACTGCAAGTCTCTTGTATGGTGTGGGAGAAGTAATCCGATGATGCCTGAAACATGAGTTGTTGACAGGCAATAGGATTAAATGTGGTGTCAGAAGTGCCGCTTGAACCTGAGTTCAAGCTATAACACTTACCCACGGCTCTAGACTAGGGTTACAGATAGGATATTACAAAGATTAAATGTTTAATTTGTGTCAGTGACTATGACGTGTGCAGACTAGATCGAGTTGCCAGCAGAATTGTGCCTATCGTGATAAAATAATGTTTATTTGTGCTTATTAGAATGTTATATATTTAAATAATGTGTTTTTCAAAGTTGTAAGTATGCATATTATGTTCTCCTTTCATTTATTTATGTAATTATTTATTTGTTTTTGGATAATTGTCAAAAAATGATTCATGGCGGAGCAATACAAAGGTCAGCGACAGTATTGATTTTTGCAAGCTAAAAATAGCGCTGCGCCTGTGACGTGGCACGATTAACAAACAGTTGGGCCTCGCCATTTGCAATCAGCATTTCAGTGTTTACATACTGGCAAGCTGCTGCCTGCCTGAATCTTTACGATATATTAACTATTATTTGTTTATTTAAGTTAGAGAATGAATATATTTATTTATTTACACATTATTATTATATTTATATTTATTTAAAAGCAGTTATTGAATTTTTTTTCATACTTTTCTATTTGTTTACCGTCAGGAGGGCACTACTTTCGGCTATGCAAATTAGATTTGGCCTGCACAATACTTACTTCCATAGATTAAACTAGGTTAGTAACGAAAGACATATTACGGTAGAACGAAGACAGGACAGTGACATTGAATATTAAGTAATCGATGTTCTGTTTGTTCTTGGGCATGTTTGTGTCATTGTACCAATTTGTCAAAAATCTATTTGTCGTTTACGAGTTGGTAATTTTTGCTGCTCTGTAAAACAGGGCGAACAACAGCTGAGTGATAACGTGAGAGTGTGCCGATGTGCCAAACAGGGTGACCTGAGTAGAAAACTCGTGTGTATTCCGGGGTGCCAAACAACGGGACTGGTGTTGCTGACGTGTTGTTCCTTGTTCTGGGGAACATTAAGTTGAGTAAAACCTACGTTTTTGGCATGCATTGTGATTAATAGTGCATCTCTTTTTCAGCGTGTATTGTACGAACAGACTTTGTGCTCTAATTTTTTGGAGAATACAATTTCCCAGATTGTAAACAAAGAGCACAATTTGTAGTGCTCAGATATTAAATAACATAGCATATTAAAGAAAAATAACTAAGTTCAGGTCAACGCAAGCCAAGTACCCAGCAACATGGCTACTCTAGCTGACTTCATTAAAGCAGGCAAAGAATTGCAATACACAGGTAAAGAGCTAGAACAATACGCTGACAAGAAATTTAAAGAAGCAAAGGATGCAGAAAGAGATGAACGCACACTAGAAAGACAACATCAATTAGAATTAAAACAGAAACAATTAGAACATGATAAGGAAATTAAGCAACAACAGTTACAACAAGATAAGGAAATTAAACAGAAGACATTAGATCAGGAGAGAGAATTAAAGCAAAAAGAAATAGATGAAATGGCAAGAGTTAAGGAAAAACAAATACATGTAGAATCAGAGACACAATTAAAGATGAAAGAGATGGATGTAGACTCACACGCAGAGATCTCTGCCACTAAACTTAAAAGTCAACAAGAAGAAAATAAGTTCAACAAATACAAAAATATTATCAAAGCATATTGTAAAGAGGATTCAATATCTGCCTGGACAGAAAATGTCGAGTATCAGTTTAAATATCACCAAGTTCCTTTAGAGATGTGGGCTATGATTTATATGAAGAACCTGAGTGGTGAGCCCCTTAAAGTAATAGAATCTATACCAACCGATCTTAGATCTGACTACCAATACATCCGTGATAGGATTATGCAACATTTTTTACTTGATGCCCCTGGGTATCAGGTTCAGTTCTCAACTTTAAAACCTAAACCTACTGAGACTTTCATTGACTACGTCTCAAATGTTCAAAGTGTACTAAATAGGTGGCTTAAAGCAGCTAACATAGGAAAAGATTTTGATAGATTGAAAAATTTAATAACTATGGATAAGGTAATATCCACGATACCATCCTCTTTTGCTAAATTTTTGCAGCAGTCAGACATTGAAACCATAGAACAGTTTGAAAAGAAAGGGTCAGCATATTTTTCTTCAAACAGAAATATTTTTAAAACTTCAAATGACTCTGAAATAGTTTCCTTTGTAAAAGATCAAGCTAAAAACTATCAGAGCAATAGAAAACCATTTAATAAATCTGACAAGAAAGATAGAAAAATTTCAAAATGTATCCACTGTCACCTTTTACATGACACTGATTCAATGTGTGACAAATCGCCGAGTTATCCGGCACATCTTGAAAATGTTATTAAGAAGCAACAGAACAAAAGATCTGCATACCGGCGGGCCATTAAATGTTTTTTTTGTGTTCCAGCTACGGCCATTATTCAAATAAGTGCCTTGGCCGCCAACGTATGAAAGCCAACAATGCTATTTTACTTGATACATCTTCTGATAGTGGTAGTGAGACTGAGTGTGATGTTGAAAATGAATTACCTGTGAACCAGACGGAAGAAGTGTGTTGTGTAAACGATGTGTTGAGTTTTGACAGTTGTGAGCGATGTCACCATTTTCATGCTGACGGAAAATTAGAATGTGGACATACAGTTCCATGCTCATCTGAGAGCGTGAATGCAGCCTTAGCCTCCAGAGGCAATTTAGAGTTCCACAATGCAATGGTCAATGATAGACCATGCCAATGTTTGCTGGACAGCGGGAGTACCCTTATTGGCCTCAGAAAGGAACTGGTGAGTCAAGAGGATTATACAGGTGACTCTGTCAAATGCCGAACCTTTTCGGGTAACATTGAAATTTACCCTTTGGCCAAAGCCCGTATTAACACTCCTTTCCTTTCGGGTACATTTACTTGTGCTATACTTGACAACCCGTGTACTGATTTAATTCTGGGGTGCTTACCTCAACTAAAACAATGTACTAGCGATGAAATAACTGCATGGAACCAACTGAATGCAGTTAATGCAACAACCAGAGCAGACACTATAAAACATCAAGACACGCTTCAAGATGAGAGACTACTGGTGCTTTCTCCATCTAGCACTGATGATACCAACAGACAAAAAGTCATAGAACAGCAGAAAGCTGATCCTAGTTTGTCTCCTTATTTAAATTTATTGAAAGAACGAGCTAAGGTTACAAAGAACGCATCAGGGTTCTTCAGATTAAATAGTGGCATTCTTACTAAACATTATACTACTGGTAACCATAACATTCAGCAAACGGTGTTACCTGTACAACATCGCATAACTGTGCTAAAGATTGCACATGAGTCACCGTTTGCTGGCCATCTTGCATATGACAAAACCAGGGCCAGAATTCAGGCTCATTTTTATTGGCCAGGTTTTTGCAATGATATTAAATTATTGTGTCGTTCGTGTAATGTCTGTCATCAGTTAGTACGAAAGGGTAAACATGTTACAGCTGAAGTACAACCTTCTACATTGGCTTCTAGGTCATTTGAGAGTGTGGCGGTAGATATTGTTGGACCCCTGAATCAGGTGTCCAGCAAAGGAAATCGCTTCATATCAACGATGGTCGACCTATGTACAAGGCCAACAAAGGGGCGAGAACAATTGAACTTGAACCAGATCAAGACATACTTCTCTTGCTTCCTGACAAACGAAATTTATTATTGACTTCATGGCAAGGGCCATTCAAGGTGGTACGTAAAATTTCAGATGTTGACTATGAAATATCAATAAACGGAAACTTAAAGATATTCCATGTCAACATGTTGAAACCTTACTATTCACGACAAGAGACAGAAGTAGAGACAGACGAACACAGTGCACCCACACCAAGTGATCAGACGACAGACATACACAACGCAACTACACTAGTTAGCGAGACTGGCATATCCGACGAGCATACACTTAGCGAGAATACAGAATACACACTTAGCACCACCACCGTACTGAATCAAGTAGACGACGACGGAATGGAACTACCAGTTCCTATTGTAGACAAGACTGCTACATTAGATAGCATACATATAGAACAGGAACTAACAGACAGTCAACGACGACAATTAGTAGAATTAGTGACGGAATACAAAGACATATTCTCGGACATTCCAGGTAGGACGGACAGAATCGAACACTCCATTCTTCTTACGGACTCTAAGCCTATTAAATGCAGGCCGTACTCAATCCCACTAAGCTATAGGGAAAATCTAAATAAGGAAATTCTGAATTTAGAGGCTAGTGGGATCATCCAGAAATCCACCTCGGAGTACTCTTTTCCAATTGTTCTAGTTAAGAAGAAAGATTCTACAATTCGTCTGTGCGTGGACTATCGAAAGCTCAACAACGTCACCAAGATCGACGCAGAGCCAATTCCTTCCTGCGAAGATCTTATTCTTGACATGTCCACCTCCAAAATCTTTTCTAAATTAGATCTCACTAAGGGATATTGGCAAGTCCCTATGCAGTCTCAATCCATCCATCTTACTGCTTTTTCAACTCCTTTAGGACTATACGAGTGGCGTTTTCTTCCTTTCGGACTTCGAAACGCTCCTGCCACTTTCGTACGCTTAACAAGAGATCTACTTCATGGAGTGACGAATACAATGACCTATATAGATGATATATGTGTCCATACTGATGACTGGACAACACACCTACTGAAACTGAGACATGTCTTTAATAGGTTGCGACTCTTCGGGCTCACCGTCAAACCGAGCAAAGTCGAATTGGGCCTAAAAGAAATTGAGTTTTTAGGTCATGTCATTTCTCAAGGTCAACTAAAGACTGACCAGAAAATTATTACCAAAATTATGAATCTGACCATGCCTACCACCAAGAAACAGGTCAGAAGCCTTTTGGGGTTAGTGAATTACTATAGTAAATTTATTCCAAATTTAGCGGAGATTACAAGTGTATTTTCCAATGTTTTAAAAACTTCTGTAAAATTGGATGTTAAAGATGCATTATTAATTTCTGCATTGTCAAAATTAAAAATTTTGTTTAGTAATGTTCCAATCCTCCGCTTGCCTAATCCGAGGCTCGTTTATTATCTTAGGACAGATGCCAGCAGGATCTCCATCGCTGCAGTACTAGGCCAATTTTATGAGGGCATCTTCCATCCGATTTGCTACGTGAGCCGTAAGATCACACCCACCGAGTCCAGATATTCCATATCCGAGTTGGAAGCCCTAAGCGTCATCTATGCGGTGAGAAAGCTGCATCGATTCCTGTCGGATGTGCACTTCATTGTCCAGACTGACAACTCCCCAATAACGGTCATGCAGAATGGTGTACATCGAAATGACCGAATATACAGGTGGTCGCTAATACTGCAAAATTACACCTTTAGTATAGAACATATTAAGGGGAAAGATAACATCTTGGCTGATACCCTTAGTCGACCATCTGATGTAGCAATACCAGAAATATCCACATAAGAATATATTGTAATATATGTTATTTTAGTACAGTCAAATATTCTATGTGAAATATGTTAGAAATACATGAATATTATGTGCTGAACTAAGCACCAAAAACATTGACCTGCTATGTGTCTGTAGACATCAAAAGTAAGAACTTTACTCTGGGAACAAATATATCACTTTGTGAACTAGGACAGCTTATTACTTGCTAAGCTCCAAATATGTTCCAGTGAAGTAGTTGTGTTAAACATAGAAAAACAGTGTCAGATGATTATATACATACAGACACGAGAACAGTGGTCTACAAACGAACTCTACAGGTGCAATATCCATAGAGCAAATATGACTGTGTAATGGATTTCAAATACCCAGAATAATTGTAGAGATATTATGCCAATGAAAGCATGTTTCTGAACATTAATGGCAACGACTAACCTGAGGTATTTAAAGACCATGTATATATAAACTTATTGTGATATGTATCATAATGTTTTAATATAGTGATAAAATATAGATAGATTATGTCATTTTAATCTATAGTTAGATTTAGATAATATAATACTTTTTCATTTTACTTTAGATAGATTATCAAGTTACATATTCATTTAGCTTTAAAAGTAGATTAGGATAGTAATTTAAACATGACAACTAATTATAAGAAGTTTAGATAGGAATAGTATCATTCAGTTTATTATATTTCACTTTGTTTCATTTCATTTGATTTCATTCCATCTTAACCAATCCATTTAACAAACGTTATCATTTAGTAATATGATTAGATTACACCATAATAGAATAGAAATATTATACACTTAAAGATACCACATTTTCACCATATAGAATAAGAATATTAATCATATAGTTTGTCTCATTTAAAAACATTAGTTAGAATATGTTATATTTCACATTCCCCATTTTAGAAAGGGACGTAACTTATTACATTTTCACATTACCCATTTCACAAAGAGACATAACTCATCTCACATCAATTTCATTTCACATAGGTAAATTCCATCCCTTAAATTAGATAAATATTAGGAGTAATGTAAGCTTATTTTAGGATTAATAGGACAGATAGATTAACACATTAAATGTATATTTGTAGAACTAGTATTAGTATGTCATTATTTAGAATAATATTTCAGTAGAATAGAGTGGTTAATAATACCAGGGTACAAACCATCAACCCGTTTTTTTTTCTTACATGTAAATACGTTGTAAATACTTGACGTGTGCAACGGTTGATGCACAGTCATTAGGCTCTATCAAACTGAGCCAAACTTGTACAGTGTCACTCCAAGGTTTTTAAATAACTATGGGGGTAAAAGATACGTGACAAAAATTAGAGTGAAAGTTATGTGACAGAAATGAAGGTAAAAGATGTGCGACAAAGGTGAGGGTGAAAGATGTGTGACAAAAGTGAGGGTAAAAGAAGTGTGACAGAAATGAGGATGAAAGATGTGTGACAGAAATGAGGGTAAAATATGTGTGCCAATAGTGAGGGTAAAAGAAGTGTGAGATAAAGGAAGGTTAAAGATGTGTGACAGAAGTGTGAAAGTGAGAGCAAATGTAAAATATACAGGAGAGAGTGAGAACAGTCAGCGGATTTTTTCTGCCGCTCAACAAAACTTTTTATTTTTATTGCCGTCAAATGTTGGTTTCAATGTTGAAAATGTGTTGTAATGAATGTATTTTGTGTAGTTTAGTTTAGGATCTTAGTGAAAGTATTTTGAGTCTCATAAGACAGAAATGTAGTCACAGATTTGTATTATACACATGTTTGTGACCACAGGTAAATGAATTATGGCACTTGAAAAACTAACTTACATACACATGATAGTTAGATACACATGTTAGAGGGTAGATTATACGTTTAATTACATCCAAACACACAAACAACCAGAAAAACAAACATATAAATTGCATACACTTTTATTAGATCAAAGGGAGATAACTCCGGGTCAGGGGACATGATAGACAACGAAACACTAACTTAACAGTGAAATGTAACTTTACACGCGGAAGCGAGATAGGTAAAGCCTGTCGCTCACAGCTTGTGTAATGGTTGTTTAATATTATATGGGGGACATGAAGCAATTCATGTGTTGACCTTAAGTAAGTCAACTTTGTATGGGTAGTGAGTTAATTTACTATTTGAGGGCAGGTCTTATAAGACAACGGTCCGGTTCAGACATACCTCTAATTAATATAATATTGCGATGAGAATAGGGCTCACGCCAACCAGACAAGTTTGTGGCGATTGCAAGTAGCCATGTAAAGTGATGCTACATTGTGACATTAGTCAGGTCTATTAAGTAGCCCAAAGCCAGGTGATCTACAGTCTTTGACAAAAAAATTAGACACACTAATTTTTTTAGAAACCTCTTGCGTCACAACCAATGAGTCAAAGTTGATGACGCAACACAAGAGGGGTGGGTGTGTGTCAAAGACTGCCTCATGATAGAACACCACCAGGACGTGGGGTCAACCTCAGATAGAGTTGAGGGAACATAATGCCCGGGATCAGGGCAGGATAGATGATAGAAAAGGGGGACTATTAACTGGTCCTCACACGAAGGCGTTGACCAGATAGTTAGCACTACTGGTCACGACAGAATCACGCCTGCGTGATAGCAACGATTAGCACTCAAAGCCAAGCCAGCTAAGAGGGGCGTGCTAACTGACATAGCACGCAGGGAGCCGAAGGGCGTATGAAGGTCCTTCCGCGAGGCGTGTAGCGACGCGAGTGAAGCAAGTCAGACTGGGGACTGACTCTGTAGTGTTTACATCGTATAGAATAGATATGTGTTTTCATGTAGCCTAGTAGATAGAGAATAGCTATAGGGGTTAGGAAAACTATTGATAGAGAATATTGTGACTTTATGTGTGATTAGATAGCGACTGTTTTGCAATTGTAAAGAGCCAACGGCAATAAAATGTACCATTTCATTCCTCGCACACGACTGCAAGTCTCTTGTATGGTGTGGGAGAAGTAATCCGATGATGCCTGAAACATGAGTTGTTGACAGAGTGGGACTTCTGTGTGTCTCTACAGGATCAGCAGCCTAGGCAGCCTTTCTAGCCTCTGCCTTCTTCTTCCCGAATGCATACATTGCGTGTCTTTTCGCTGCGTTTTTAGTGCCAGCCATCCTCTGCACTTTCAGATTGCGATCTGCTTCCCGACAGAGCGTCGATTCGATTTGTGATGACATATATGTACAAATTCGATTCGATTTAATTTCACCATTACTCCTATCCCGTTCAACCTCAAGGAGAAGTTATAGTTAGGGTCCATCACCCGAAGGTGATTGTTGTCCATGTGAAGTAATGAATGACAGATATTTTGGCGGGGCCTGGTACTTATAGTACCACGCAAAACAACATCCCATCATTCCCCGCAACTACACCATGGGATTTATCCCATCAGCATCATCAAATGCCGTGCCGGTTACACATATAAACTACACATCAGTTCAATTGTTGTAGACTGGATAAGTGTTCAAATCAAATCAAAGATCAAATCAAATATAAAATTGTATAAATTGGTCGTTCACATTATTTTAATAATAACAACAATATGCCTGTTTGTATACAAGTGGATTATTAAGAATATCATTGTCTATTTTATTACGACAATTAATAAAAGCAGAAACATAAAAGCAGAAACTAGAAGGGTCAGCTTTGCAAGAACACTACCACACGTGACATAATATGCGTTGCTGATAGACCACATTCATCAGCCAAAGAAAATAGTACGACACTAATACAACGGTATTTCGAATTGTAAACATTACTCTGGCCTCTCAGGTCCACGCAGCTAACGTGGGTACTAGAACATGTCTTGGGAAATCAAGGCGGTCGGTGTGATACTTACAACAGAACTCACTGAGTGCCTTTCTGTCTACACAACGGCGGATCTAGCACCATATGTCCAATTGGCCTTAGGTGTGTCAACGGGACCTTTCTACATCAACATGAAACATTCATTTGTCCTGGAAGTTTGATCACGGGGAAGGCCAGAATAAATAGATAAATCGAAATTAGATGTCAAAACACAAGTGCGCTTATATAGCAACTATCACCCATACTGAGACAATAAAACATACCCATGTTCAATGTCAGGGGTCAGTCGATCAAGGTTACTGGTGGGTAGGACACAGTTATGGTTTGTTCTTGGCATCGTGTCAGAGGTCGGGTCTTGACCTAAGCTTAGGTTGAGATCACGACCCGTTCCTATTGTCCGATTATTTGGTGTCGGGATCTCGTTACATTATAGATGTTGTCCAGGGGTTGATTATATTTGTTATAGATATCTGTTATAGTTGGTTGTAGTTATTATTATTCGTTCGTTATTTGTTGTAGTACAGTCAATGCCATACGGGCCTTTCAGCTCTTCCTCCACATTCTGGAATCACTAACTAGTTTAGAAAACCCACAGATGATCGAGACATTTTAAATTTTCTAATATCTCATCAAACCAGTAACGCAGTTCACAATTCTTTATGCATTAAAATACTATTATCTTAAATATTAAAGTAATCTTTTACTCAATATAATCTATCATTACAATTCACATGGTGGCAATCTCTTGCAATCGCCAACTGGGCTTATGACCTGTCCTGTTCCCCGGATGGTCTCCGCTCGAATGACTCTTTCCAAGAGTGTACTCAACTCATCCCTCATCCGTTCAGTCAATGCCTGCAATCCGCTTGAAAGCACGCGACATGCCCAACTCTGACATGAACTCATTATGTTCCTTTCATTTGCAAAACGAAAGATAATAAATATTATATTTACACCAACCCCATGCAACCAGTGTTAAACCTGGACATTATTCAAATCACATTTACACAAAATCAACACCTGTGAGATGAGATACTTGAGAAGAGCTGCCAACCTAACAATCCGAGACCGTATAAGAAATAATGTTATCAGACAGACAGTGGGATTTACACCGTGAGCCACATATATTGAAAGACAGACGATCAAATTGTTTGGCCATCTCGTTAGAATACAACACCATGAATTACCAGTAACTGGTCCTTCATCAAAGAACATCTGCTAAAAGAGTAAGAGGACGCCCAAGAAGAAAATAGATTGACAACGTCACAGTCATTATACGAGGGGAAGTCAATAAGTAAGTCACAAATGGCTGTAGAAAAATAACTATATACGATAACCACTTGAAACCAGTTTATTTTTATACATACATTGTCCCTTTATTTCTCAACATAATTTCCACCCACATTGATGCACTTATCCCATCGTTTTATCAGTCCTCCAAAACCAGCTGCAAAGAACTGCGTGCTTTGTTTTCTAAACCACGTTTTCACTTCAAATTCAACTTCGGTGTCATTCGCGAAATGTCTCCGGCCAAGGTAGGTTTTCAGTGGACAAATAAGGAGGAAATCGCTAGGGGCTAAGTCGGGGCTGTAAGATGGATGTTCCAGAACTTCCCACCTTAGTTGGTTAATTTTCTCCTGAGTTAATCAAGCCGTATGTGGTCTGGCATTGTCATAAGAAGCAAAACTCCTCTAGTCAGCAGTCCTGGACGTTTTCTTCGATTCATGCATTATGCTGTATGCTGAACCATGTGAGCACCCTATCGCAGATGCTACAGAGTCTATCGTTACTCGCCTGTCACCTCTAATCATCTCCTCCACCCGCTGCATGGATGCTTCTGTTGCAGTCTCAACAGAAAGACCAGATCGGATTTCATCAATAATTTTAGAGCGTCCTTGAGAAAATGTTTCTACCCAGGTATACACCGCTTAACGGGACAAACATTTGTCAGCATAAACAGGAAGCATTTCCTTATGAATGTCCTTAGCAGGCAGTTCTTTTGCCCACAAAAAACGCACAACAGCACGTTGCTCTTTGGTTGTACACTCCGTAACTGCAGTCGCCATTTTGTTTATGCGCTGCGCATTCACGAGAGTCACCTAGCGCAATCTGACGAATGGGAATATAAAGTTCAATGTTGCTGTCACCTTATGACACCTGTAGAAAACACCAACTACATTTACCTGCCATCCCACAGAACTATGTCACTTACTTATTGACTCGCCCTCGCATAATCGCACGGTATAACACAATCCAGCGCCACCCATCGGGCCCTGGAGCGCCAATTATTCCCCCTACGGCGCTTGACGGTAAAAGTGGAGCATGATGATGATTAAAAAATTAGTTAACGATAAGGGTGCCACGGTTAAAACAACGTCTTCTCCTTGTCATTGTGCCTGAAGAGAAATATGTCTCGTGCGAACCGTCTGTTGTCCAAGAGCACAAAAATCGCTGTGTCAAAAGACAATCTACCACATTCTGCGTCTGACATGCAAGTAAGTGCATTACCCTGCACTGCACTATCCTTATTTGAATGACACAGAATTGTTACGTTTTTGTGGTTGATTTTTGTCAAGTAGCTAGTCTGCAACATTACCTATTTCATCATATTCTGTGGCAGAAACAAAACGCTCTTTTGATGAAGGGTACTATGACAGCTACGAGGAAGCAGAACCAGGACTTTTAATGAGGGTAATATATTCATTCAGTACATATGTTATTATTATTATTTTTACCACCGTTCTTGTTCCTTTCCTTTTTCTTGAATTTATCATCAGGTTAATTAATATTTTTACGGTCATCATCATTCTTCTTCTTTTTCTTCTTTTTTTTTCTTCTTCTTTCAGTTACTTTCTCGTCTCTTCTGCATGTTCCCCATCCGTCATCTTCGCCTCACTTACCATCTTCCGGTTCCTCCCAAGTATTGTAACCATGTGTCCCAATATTTGAATATTGGAACACAGTTTTACGCAGTCAATATATATGGGTTTTTGTTTTTTTTATAGCACTGTATTCGTTTTAAAACTGGATCTACATTATAATTGATATTAATTAAGATTTTGTGACTGTTTTGGTGAAATGAAGATTTCATTGTGAAATATAAGCGGTAAGAACATTCACCGATTGTCGATACTTGATACTTGATAACCTGAGATTTAGCCATTCATTGCTAGCGAGAGGTAAACAGCCAAACAAACTGAATAGGCCAGGCTTGGCCTTGTGTTTGTTTACCTCAACTAGTATAGCACAACGTTCTGTCCATTAATACACTGAATTCCAGCTTGCGCTCAACAACTTTGTCCAATCGCTATATCTACTAGCACCTTGCCGTCTTGACAGATGATAGTTAATGTGCTGCACAAAAAAGGCACAAGAACCTCTCCATAGTACAAAGTCTGGGTTGAATTATAGAGACCATATGTTGTCCATGTAATATGATCCCTCTCTCGGCCTGCCTATTTTACTTCATAGGGAAGGCAACACCAATAAATCAGAACAAGACTAGCTGTGGAAACTGTGGGATCAGCAAGAACATGGTCTCACTGTCGGCCTGTCGGAGCCTCCTCGAGCCTGTTCGATCCTAGACCAGTTGCCGATCCAAAATGTGCTCATCCGCCCGAATCCGTTGTTCAAATATGAGGTGTCGGCGCTAACAGAATGTAGGTAGTACCGTCTACTGGCAAACAATATTTCATTCAAATCTGACTAAGACAGAGCGCAATAAAAAGGTAAGCAAAGACACACATCTCATCTTGTTACTCTTGTACTTTGCTGTGTCGAGGTGAAGCATAAATAGTGGAAGAGTGCCCGTTTATGGGCTTCATAAAACTACATCACTGTTCGACTCATGCCATAAATGGAGGCTCCCTGTTGAGAGAAGTTTATTGTGAACTTATGTCTTCCTCTGACAACGAGACAATGTCATTCTACCCACAAAGATAAACTGCCAGTTACACTAAGAAGATTCGACATGAAAAAGACCAAAAAAAAAAAAAAAAAAAAACAGTATTTCAAGTTTGTATTAATAATAGAATCATAAGCAACTCATAATTATCTGCATTGAAAGTGTTGTTGCGTATTAAATTTCCCAAATCATGAAATTTTATTTCGTCGATCATTTCACCCTGTTTTGGATTCCAGCCTCGTTAAACCGACGGAGGCAATCTAACAATACAGAAATGTTGTAGGGCAAACAATATAAGTTTCATTAATCACACCACGTATTTTACATAGCCGTCCCAGAAAGAATGTAGAATGATCAATAGATAATTCTAAGTTAGAAAATAGTATACAAGAGAAGAACATCAAATATCCCGAACAAGCATCAGAGAACAACCAGCAACGTTTACATGATGACATAGAACTTCATCTCTGGCAGTAGCCATCTCTCAGTGTACAACACGCACTACCTCTCTACACCACACTTGCCTGTACAACAAATACTACCTCTCTACACCACACTTGCCTGTACAACAAATACTACCTCTCTACACCACACTTGCCTGTACAACAAATACGACCTCTCTACACCACACTTGCCTGTACAACAAATACTACCTCTCTACACCACACTTGCCTGTACAACAAATACTACCTCTCTACACCACACTTGCCTGTACAACAAATACTACTTCTCTACACCACACTTGCCTGTACAACAAATACTACCTCTCTACACCACACTTGCCTGTACAACAAATACTACCTCTCTACACCACCCGTGCCTGTACAACAAATACTACCTCTCTACACCACCCGTGCCTGTACAACAAATACTACCTCTCTACACCACACTTGCCTGTACAACAAATACTACATCTGTACACAACACTTGCCTGTACAACAAATACTACCTCTGTACACCACACTTGCCTGTACTACAAATACTACCTCTGTACACCACACTCGCCTGTACAACAAATACTACCTCTCTACACCAGACTCGCCTGTACAACAAGTACTACCTCTGTACACCACACTTGCCTGTACTACAAATTCTACCTCTGTACACCACACTTGCCTGTACAACAAATACTACCTCTGTACACCACACTTGCCTGTACAACAAATACTACCTCTGTACACCACACTTGCCTGTACAACAAATACTACCTCTCTACACCACCACACTTGCCTGTACAACAAATACTACCTCTCTACACCACACTTGCCTGTACAACAAATACTACCTTTCTACACCAGACTTGCCTGTACAACAAATACTACCTCTCTACACCACACTTGCCTGTACAACATATACTACATCTGTACACAACACTTGCCTGTACTACAAATACTACCTCTGTACACCACACTCGCCTGTACAACAAATACTACCTCTCTACACCACACTCGCCTGTACAACAAATACTACCTCTCTACACCAGACTTGCCTGTACAACAAATACTACCTCTGTATACCACACTTGCCTGTACTACAAATACTACCTCTGTACACCACACTTGCCTGTACAACAAATACTACCTCTCTACACCACACTTGCCTGTACAACAAATACTACCTCTCTACACCACACTTGCCTGTACAACAAATACTACCTCTGTACACCACACTTGCCTGTACTACACATACTACCTCTGTACACCACACTTGCCTGTACAACAAATACTACCTCTCTACACCACACTTGCCTGTACAACAAATACTACCTCTCTACACCACACTTGCCTGTACAACAAATACTACCTCTGTACACCACACTTGCCTGTACAACAAATACTACCTCTCTACACCACACTTGCCTGTACAACAAATACTACCTCTGTACACCACACTTGCCTGTACTACAAATACTACCTCTGTACACCACACTTGCCTTTACAACAAATACTACCTCTCTACACCACACTTGCCTGTACAATAACTACTACCTCTCTACACCACACTTGCCTGTACAACAAATACTACCTCTGTACACCACACTTGCCTGTACAACAAATACTACCTCTCTACACCACACTTGCCTGTACAACAAATACTACCTCTCTACACCAGACTTGCCTGTACAACAAATACTACCTCTGTACACCACACTTGCCTGTACTACAAATACTACCTCTGTACACCACACTTGCCTGTACAACAAATACTACCTCTCTACACCACACTTGCCTGTACAACAAATACTACCTCTCTACACCACACTTGCCTGTACAACAAATACTACCTCTCTACACCACACTTGCCTGTACAACAAATACTACCTCTGTACACCACACTTGCCTGTACTACAAATACTACCTCTGTACACCACACTTGCCTGTACAACAAATACTACCTCTCTACACCACACTTGCCTGTACAACAAATACTACCTCTCTACACCACACTTGCCTGTACAACA